>MU783063.1:73139-90531 GCA_026770625.1 Nicotiana glauca | reverse complement strand
TTTTAAAGCAATTAGGCTTAGATGATTGGATATAGCTGAATAGCTTGGTCTTTAATTAACTATAGTTGAATCTTAACTAGGACAAAAGGAGTTTGGGTTGGTTAATAATTTCAAGGGATTTTCAGGGGTAATTTGGGCATGAAAAAGGGTAGTTTTGTTAAGAATAGTAATTTCAAAATGAAAGAAAGGGTAGCATAGGTATTGTATGGGTAAAAGAACACCCTAGGGCCTTCAAGAATAGGACTTTAGTGTAGATTTTAGCAAACTTAGGGCAGTAACTTGAGAAACAAGTCAGAAATTGAAGGTTTAATAGGTAAAATCTGAAATTAAAAGAAGAAAAAAATGTGTGAAAACTTCGAGAACCTTTTGCCCCATTCTTTGCCTATAAAAGGCACCTCTAATGCCTTCTCTAATAAGTTTAGAGACCCCTGAAAAATTCCAGAAGTTTCAACCATCAAAAATTCCCTCTCAAAGCCATTTTAGTCTTCAGATTAGCATTTGAAATTAAAATTTACAAAAATACAAAAAAATCAGAAAACAGAAAAACCAAAAAAAATGTTACTGTTCCATTGAAATTAAAGACTGATTTCAGTTTCTATTCGTCAATTCACATTCTGTAGTTACCATTACTGCTTGTTGAAGTGTAGAGACTCATTTCAAGTGCAATTGATTCAAATTAAGTGGGTATTTGGCTAGGCTATGCATCAGTGAAGTTTCATAAGGGCTAAGTTCAAATTTGAATTGGTTTGGGTGTTTCGCTGGCTGTCTATGCATTGGTGTTCATTTCTATTTGGTTTATTACTGTGTTAAAGTGGATCTGGTAGATTCCGTTTGATTTGGAACTTTTTCTGGGTTGTGATTCCACTTCTTGGGCTGTGCATTTGCTGTGGTTTGATTATCTCTTCATCTGCCATTGTACTGCTGTTGCTGACCTCTTTCTTTTGTCAAATTCCCTTTCCAGGTACATATTTGGAATTGATGTAAACTTCTCTGTGAAATGAGAAAACACTTGCTACCTGATTATTTTTGGAGTTTATTGCTTCATTAGCCTAGCATCTTCATTTGGAGTAAACTCAATACTTAGCCTATGTTGTAGCAGACTGTTTTGGACTGTGAAATTGTATTTGATTGGACTATTTAGTTTGTTAAAGTCATGGTCTGTTAGTGGTAGATGTAGTATAGTGTATACTTATTTTGTCTTTATGCTGTGCTAGGAGTATTAGCATCGAGATGTTGATATCACTACTTTGTTTCATCAAATTCATTGTGTTAATCAAGTAATTGATTGTAGTTAATATTAGTAGGTTAATTGTTTTAGAAGCATGGTTTATTTGAACCAATATGAAAGCAGGCAGTTAACTGCGCATTATTAAACCATGCTCCCAGTTTAATTCTCATTTTAGCATGAAATCGAAATTCAAATAGTCCGTGTCTTGTTAAATGAAGTAATTGTATATTGCCTTCCCATTCCCATTGATAAAACAAGTCATATCCGTTTGGTTTTAATTTCAGTAGACATATTGGCCCAATCTGTTTAACTTCAGCAATCAATTTTCCAGTCTTCAAAAGTTCATATGGGCCACCTCCTCGCAAATGGCTATTGCCATAGGCTTGGGCTAAATCGTGCTAAGCCTAAAATGCTGAAATTCACAGCACTAGTCTTGGGATAATTAATGAAGCCCAATAGAATGCTCAAAGCTAAAAACTCTTTCAAAATTTACATTAGGAATGTGGGAATAAATTTTCATATGAATTTAGGCTTTCGAATTAGGTGGCGGGTTCAAATTAAGAGGGTTCCCCCTTTTTTTTTGAATTCGGACTTGAATTCGAGGCCCGAATTTATAAATATAAATTAATTAGCCTTTTAGAGACAAATAATAAATAGAAAATCTTAGTTTGCTTTAGGTTGGCCTTTTAATAATAAAAATGAGATGAGCCGCGCGAAACAAAACCCAAAAATTACGGGGCCCTCATTAACTACATAATTTAAATAAATACTTAGAACTTGGGGCGTACCGTTTAGCGAATTTCACGGTCTCCCACAAAGTTAAAAAGACGTTAGTCACTTTAGGCGTATTTTTTAATAATTTTACCTTCTTAAATATGGGTGTGCCTTTCATGCAACCCAAATTCAAATTCAAAAACGTTGAATAAGAATGTGTCGAGGATCCGGGTGCATTTCATGTGACGTGATCCGAAAATACATTTTTAAACAACGTTCACTTTCGTAAAGAATAATTAAAAAGTGGTAAATAATTATAAAATTGCACTATAGGTTGGAGCATGTAAAAAATTAGATTTTTAGCCATTTATAATAATTTAAGAGACCGTACTACAACCACGGGATCTGGGGGTGCCTAACACCTTCCCTCGGGTCAACAGAATTCCTTACACAGAATTTCTGGTTCGCAGACTCCAATTGGGAAGTCGACAATTTTTCTCGATTTGGGATTTAAAATTAAACCGGTGACTTGGGACACCAAAAGCCAATCTTATCTCAAGTGGCGACTCTAAAAATAAATAAATAAGTCCAATTCGAATAATGTCACTTTAAATGGAAAAACTCCCTTATACATTATCCTTCGGGGTAGGTGTGTAAAAAAGGTGGTGTGACAGCTCTGGCGACTCTGCTGGGGACATGGAACCTAGAATTCCGATTCAGGGTTTAAAGAATTCGAGCTTAATATAATTATTATATTTGGCTTTATCTGATTTTTCTACATGCTTCCATGCTATATGTGCTAACTGTTTTACCGCTTTAATATTTGTTAAATTTTATATAAATTGTCGCAAATCCCTTCCTCTCTCTGAGTCTTCTATATCATGGAGAAGGGTACACTTCGTGTAGTTTCTCTTCTGTTTAGAGTCTTTCCAAATTTAGAGCGAGGTTGGATAAGTTCCAAAGCCGGCGGAGCTTCTGTATCCCCGGTACGCTGCCTCCCCCTCGGCCCGAGTTGTCCGCTCGGGTAAGCCAGGTATAGATCAATAAACCTAGGGTTTAAACCTAGAAGAACAAAACCTCATGCCGGATCCTTAGTAGGACGCTTGTTTGCATCATGTGCATTTGACTTAGGGGACTCAACACAGGGGTTGGGTCCGTCTAGGACAAGTGACCTGAATTGAAATGACCATCCTAATGCATCTTCCATGCTACTTGCGCAGTTATTTGCCCGGCTTTGCATGTTGACCGGCTTGTATATAATGAGAGAAAATTAAAAAAAATAGCAGTGTTAAGACTCAGTGAGGATAACCTTTTGTTGCGAAAAAACCAATGCCAAAATAGTACCGAAATGCTGCCGAATTTTTGAAAATGAAAAAAGAAAAATTATTTGAAAAGAAAAACAGAAAGAAAATTGTTGTTCAAAATAGTATAGATTTTGGCAAATCTGCCCGAACTACGCTGGTTTAATTCTCGGCGGATGTGAGATACGTAAGCAACCCTCATCGGGTCCAAGCACCCTTTTGCAAAAATAACCAAAAAATGTCAAAATTTTAATTGTTGTCATAAATAAAGTCGGGTGATGTCATTCTTGTTAAAATAAGTCGAATGTCCCCAAAAGGGCGCCGAAAGGCTATTTTTTTCAAGAACAGCCACTCTGAGTCATTTTTAAAATGGTCTGCAGACACAGCCTTAAAATCTTCCTCCCAGAAGTGCTGAAAGGCCGTATTCGCAAAACCAAATCCTTGTTTGTTAAATAAAGAATTTTACAAAAATAGCCAGTTTTTAAAATAAGTCATTAAAATTCCCCTTTTTAAATAAACGTGCAGGATGACTTCAAGTAAGATCGAGACCTTCTCAGCCCTGAATGAGATCCCCTTGAAACTTCACATATGGTAGCCTGACCTAGGAAAAGGAAGCAGAGGTACCGTGGTTAAAATTTTGGGCGGTCTAGTTGATCTACTAGACATCAAACCAAGGAAAGATATCATTGAGGCACTAATACCATTTTGGAACCCAACCCATAACGCATTCCGGTTTTCAGATTTTAAACTTACACCTACCTTAGAGGAGATTGGGGGATATGCGGGCCTCAACGGGAACCTTCGAGGTCGATACCCACTGGCACCACGACCGGTAACCCTTCATAGATTTTTGGATCTATTGAGCATCAGCCGGGATATTCAAGACCTGCATCTGGAAGAAAGGTGTTGTACATTACATTTCCTGTATCACCGGTATGGTAACCCAAAAGGTTTCGAGGAGCTCAACATCGGCTTGACACACGCCGGAAATAAAGACAAATGGGAAGCTCGTCGGGGATTAGCCTTTATGGTGGCCTTTCTGGGAGTGGTGGTTTGTCCGAGAAAAGATGGTCACATAGACCTCGGCCTGGTAAGGATGCTAGACGTTGCCATGAAAAAACCTACTAGCACAGTGGTTCCTCTGATCGTAGCAGAAATGTACCGAGCTCTGACCAAATGTCGCGAAGGCGAGAAATTCTTTCAAGGTTGCAACTTGCTCTTACAGTTGTGGATGCAAGAACACCTCTGTCACCGCACAGGCTATATGAACTACGGTTTAACCGAGTTGAGTTGTATTGCAGAATTTGGGACCCGGGTGACAGGTATTGAATTCCCTGAGGACTGAGGCTTGGTCATCATTTTTAAGATCCCTGACCGCAGATAAAGTCGAATGGGCTTATGGTTGGCTTCCCGCTACTGAAGCTATACACACATCAGCAGAGGTCCCCTATATTCTTTTGATGGGTATTCGAAGCATACAACCTTACGCTTCTTACCAGGTTTTGCGACAACTTGGAAGATTCCAGACATTGCACAATGATGAAGACCTGAGTGAGCAAGTCATTGAGTTAGGCCCGAAGGCTGCATTTCCTGAAGGTAGAATCCGAAAGATATGGAATGAGTGCCGGTTCCTTGAGCCAAAAACCATAGTACAGGACCAAGCTAGAGGCGAGGTAAATCCCAAGTATCTGACGTGGTTTGGCAAAAGATTTCAAATCCCAGAGAGACCCACTAAAAGACCACACGTGCAGCAGTTTACCGATGGGGTCCAAGTTCAATGGGATTGGCAAGCAAAGGAGAAGGAGTACCGAGCTAGAATAGGACAGTTAGAGCAACAGGTCAGGGACCTCCAATTCGACAAAAGTGTACAGGCTGCAGTCGATGAGGGTGACAAAAAGAAATTAGCTCAGGAGAACGAAGCACTCAAAGCCCAAATTAAACAAACGAAAATAGATGCCCGGAACCAAGAAAGAAGTCTATCTGATGAAAGGATGATCAAAGGGTTAAAGAAATAAATTTCGGACTGTCAAGAAGAACTAGAAAAATCCGAGGGAAATATGGCAAGACTCCGGGCGCAGTGGGCCAAAAGGACTGAAGAAAGGGACCAATTGGTGCAACAAATGAGGAGAAACTACGAGGGGACTATCGCCAAAATGAAGAGAAAAATGAATACTATGGAAGAAAAGACAGCCCAGTGGGATAAACAATTCCAAGCCGAGATGAATCAGTGCTATGGTTTAATTGCAGAAATGGAAAGGGAAATTAAATTGCTACAATACCTGCACTTCCAGGACTCTCAGGTACTAGAGGCTCGTACACAACAAATAAGCCGGCTCCTTCAAGAAAAGGGCCGAATCAGGGAAAGGATTAGAAACATTGCCCACTATATTATCATGAAGTGTCAGGCCGGCGAGCGAATGGGTCGTACCACGTCCTTTGCCTCAGCGATGATATTTGTTCGCCAAGTCATGAATGATTTAGATCAGTTGCAAAGGGGTCTCGCACGTAGGCCCACGACAATGCCGAATGATGCTTCGCGGGCCCCAGGATTTGAAACATTGATGTATTCTTAGTTAATCGAGTCTGTATTTTGCTTTTGAGTCTATTTTGTAATTTCCTTTTCAAGAAAAGAAAAACAAATAGTCTTGTAGCCTTTGTAACCGCATTTGTTATCAATGGAAAATGAAAATTCCCAAGAAATTGTTCTCTTACTTTTGCATTTGTTTGGAAGAACTACGCTTGGTCTGATTCGTGTAGGGCCATGATACGTAGGCAATCTACATAAGAATCGACCGTAATCCTAGGAAAAACAAAAAAGAAGATAAATAAAAGGAAAAAAACAAAAGATAAAGAAACGCAAAAGAAGAAAATAAGGCATTGAGAGGAAAAACCATGGCAAAAGAAAAGAAGAGTAGAAAATAAAATGGAGAAGCAGGAATAGAAAATGAGAGAAAACAAAATAAAAAGAGAAAAAGATTAAGAAGAAAAGCCGGGATGACGCATGCAATCGAAGCCAACATGTAGATATCCATTTAACTGTATAGGTGCATCACGCTCCAATGTGCAGTTACCTATCTGTTACTTGTTTCATACTAACCGTTTGTTGCTGATTTCCAACTAAGTATTTTTATAAACCGTGGTTGTTTTGTGGTAAACTGGCCTCGCATCGATACTTCACCAGGTCCAAAGGAAAAATAGAGATGTCATCTGAAATGACCTTCCCTGCAATCCCCATACCTGAAGAGAGCCCAATCTCTGGGATCCCGGCCTCTGAATCCTATACAGCTGAAGAAAACCGGATCTTGCGCTTGCGCTTGATGGAAATGTGGGATTCTTGGAACAACGGGAAGGAACCCCCAAGCACTATCCCCGGATTCCCGGAATTGTTCCCTAGATCTGGAGGTGCTACTACGGTCCCTATCAGCCGCCCAAATATTCCTCTAGGGCAACCTACTATGACTGCTAACTTCTTCGGAACGCCCTCTAAGGATTATCCCCAAGTGTTCCCATCGGTAATTGCTCCCAATATCTTTACAGCTCCACCATCCTCTGCAACCACCCAACCATCGCTACCAAAACATGCTTTTGACCCTTCGGTCTTCACATTTCAGAATCCCATTTTTTAGGCCGACCCTCCTCACTATCCTCAATATACCTACTCCCGACCACCATATGAGATCACACCGGGGCAGGACAAAACCCCTAAAGCCCCAGAGCAGGATGAAATGACAAAAAGAATGAGGACTTTAGAGCAGAGTTTGAAAAATATGCAGGGTTTAAGCGGTCAGAAGAGTATTTCTTACAATGATCTGTGCATGTTTCCTCACGTGCACCTGCCTATGGGATTCAAAACGCCGAAGTTCGAAAAGTATGATGGACACGGAGATCCCATTGCTCACCTCAAAAAGTATTGTAATCAATTGCGTGGGACTGGTGGAGAAGAAGAGTTACTAATGGCTTACTTTGGAGAAAGCTTGGTAGGCATAGTGTCGGAGTGGTACATGGATCAGGATATATCTTGATGGCATATCTGGGATGACCTTGATAGAGATTTTGTTCGACAATTTCAGTACAATATAGACATTGTGCCAGACAGGAACTCCTTGGCAAACCTAAAGAAAAATCCCTCATAGAGCTTCCATGAATACGCAATCAAATGGCATGAACAGGCATCAAGAGTGAAGCCTCCAATGGATGATGTTGAGATGGTCATTGTCTTCTTACAGGCTCAGGAGGCAGATTATTTTCAAAACATGATGTCCGCTATGGGTAAGCCTTTTGCAGAGGCAATAAAAATCAGAGAAATGATAGAGAATGGGCTAAAAACGGGCAGAATCTTGAGCCAGTCAGCCATAAAGGCAACTCCCAAGCCATCCAAGGCAGGTCTGGAGGAATGGCTAAGGGCAAAAAGAAAGAAGAAATAGTGATGGAAGCATCCGGTGGAAGAAGGTACCGGGCTCCTAGACCGGTATTCTCAAAAAGAACCCCTCAGCACTATTACCCTCCCTCAGATATGACTTATGCTCCTCCACCTTATGCAGTGATGAATGCTCAACCTTTCAGCCGCCCGCAACCACAGGCTAACCGAAACCCACCTCTATTCCAGAGAAACCAGCCGCCTTACCAAAACCAATATAACCCCCGACCCCCACCAAATAACTTCTGCCCTCGGGAACCACCTAGACGACAAACTTTTACACCAATCGGTGAACCTTACTCCACCTTATTCCCTAAGCTTGTCCAGATGAATTTGCTGCAACCTATACCCCCAAATGAGCAAAACCCGGAGTCACCATCATATCGGCAGGGTGTCAGGTGTGCATACCATTCAGGGGTAGAAGGCCATCATACCAATGACTGCTGGACATTGAAAAAGGTTGTGGAAGATTTGATCGAACACGGCAAAATAGTGTTGAGGGATGAAGAAGTCCCAAATATTACTAATAACCCTTTGCCCGCTCACAACAACGGGCCAGTAATCGGTATTATTTGTGAAGACCGAGACTTTGGCCTGGCTCTAAAAGCCATAATTGCTATTGCCAATGCCGAAAGGAAACCTAAGGTAGCCCCGAAGCAGGGAAAAGAGGAGCAGAAGAATAAAGCTGCCAACATTGACCCTGAGGAGAAAACTGAGACAAAAGCAAAGTCGGTGCCTCCTAAACACGAGGTTCTTTATGTGTCGCGAGGTCGTCAAGAGAAACCACTAGTTGGGAGCACTCCGAGGAAGTGTGAAGTGAAGAAAGGGACACAAATGTATGTACCGAAAGGGGCCTATGTGATGCGGGGGACAATTAAACTGCCTCGGCTGAGTGAGCCAGTGGTTATTGGACACGCACCACAGAAGCCCATGACCGACCCCTCTGCAGTGCCGTGGAACTACCAACAAATAGTGGTCACATACAAAGGCAAGGAAATCTCGGGAGAACCGCCAGGAACAATCCCTGTTGAAAAATATTCAGATATACAAGAGATAAACAGCGCCACATGAAAGCGTTTTCCATCTAAGAAGCCGGTGAGCACTGAAGAAACAGAGACATTCTTTCTGAAGATGAAAATGCCAGACTATGAAATGGTAGACCAATTGAGAAAGTGTCCTGAGCAAGTGTCACTGCTGACATGGGTAACCAAATCTGCTGAACATCAGAAGATCCTCATGAAAACTCTGAACGAAGCATATGTGCCAGCCGAGACTTCGGTTGAACAAGTTGAAAGGATGACAGAAAGATTCTTCGCGGTCAACCAACTATCCTTCAGTAAAAGTGATTTGCCTCCAGAAGGAGCTGCCCACAATAAAGCCTTGCACCTGATAGTCAAATGTGAAGGTTACTACGCTAAACGGGTCATGGTGGACGGAGGTTCGGGGGTTGACATCTACCCACTCTCCACTTTGCAAGTAATTGAAATAGGGACAGGAAGGATTCGTCCAAATAATGTTTGCGTGAGAGCCTTCGACGGTGTTAAAATGGATACCATCGGCGAAATTGATTTGATACTGACCATAGGCCCGGTGGATTTCGAGGTGACCTTCCAAGTGTTAGACATGGACACATCTTACAATTTTCTTCTGGGAAGACCTTGGATCCATGCTGCAGGAGCGGTGCCCTCAACCCTTCACCAGATGGTGAAATTTGAGCATGAAGATCAGGAGATCGTAGTCCAAGGGGAAGGTGAGCAGTCCATATATCGTGACCCATCCATCCCATTCCTGGAGGCGAAGGAAGGAAGTGAGCATATTGTCTATCAAGCCTTTGAAATTGTTGTAGCTGACCAATATGAGGAAGGACATCCATGCCCCCAGCCTTTCTTGTCCAATGCTTCGATCATGGTAGCCAAGGAATTGATTAGACACGGTTTCAAGCCAGGAAAAGGGCTGGGAAAAGCTTTGCAAGGAATAGCCGAACCGGTAACACTAACCGCAGCAAAAAAGTATTTCGGGATAGGCTTCCACCTTACCCCGAATGATGAGAAATGGGCTGATAAAAGAAAGAAAGATGGATGGGTCCTGCCGCAACCATTGCCACATCTGTATGAGACCTTGTCAAGCCTAAGTATGGCATAGAAGAGGAAGATGAGGTGTTCATTACTGATGAAATAGAAGATATCTGTGAAGCTATGAGGCAAATGCTCTGTGAAACCAACATGGTCCAGCCAGGGGAAGGGACTAGCACCACTGAGGTGCTCTACATGGGACCAGACGCAAAACTCCAGAATTGGAAGGCTACGCCTTTCCCGATCAGGCGGGAGTCCCGGTAGACTAGCCTTATCACCTTTGCTGCATCTCGGGTTATTTCAGGGTGTAACTCGATGCTTCTTTTAGTTTCTTGTCTTTTGAATTCATGAATGTAAACCTTGTTATCTTCCTAAAATTCCAAGAAATGAAATCAATATTTCATCGTCCATTCTTTCTTTAGTCTTTCTGATTTTTGTTATTTTTCCCTTTTATCTTTTCTTTTCAGTTATAATAATGCGGCTTTAAATAACATGACTTGCTTGAGGACTTCATGCCCAGACCCAAACACGTTGTCTAATTGTGAAATAATAAATCAAGAACCGGAATATGATGAAGAGGAGGCTTTCAGGGAAATAAATCGAGAATTGGAACAATTTGAGAACAAACCTAAGCCAAATCTGAATGACACTGAACCGGTAAATTTGGGAACTACCGAAGAAATAAGGAAAACTAAAATAAGCATTCACACAGATGAAAAAACTAGAGATGCAATAATCCAACTCTTGTTTGAGTTCAAAGATGTGTTTGCTTGGTCGTATGATGATATGCCCGGACTGAGTGTGGATCTAGTGGTGCACAAACTGCCAATTTACCCCGATTGTCCCCTAGTGAAACAAAAGCAAAGGAAGTTTAAAACCGATATCGGCGATAAGATCAAAGAAGAAATCACAAAATAGCTGAAAGCAGGGGTAATCCGGGTGGTCCGATATACTACATGGTTACCCAATGTGGTTCCTGTGCCAAAGAAAGATGGGAAAACTGGGGTGTGTGTGGACTACAGAGATTTGAACAGGGCGAGTCCCAAAGATAATTTTCCGTTGCCCAACATCCACATCCTTGTTGATAACTGCGCCAAACATGAAATACATTCCTTCGTAGATTGTTACGCAAGGTATCACCAGGTGTTGATGGATGAAGAAGATGCTGAGAAGACAACTTTCACTACACCCTGGGGAACTTACTACTATTGGGTCATGCCATTTGGGCTGAAGAACGCCGGGGCAACCTACATGAGAGCCATGACCGCCATTTTCCATTACATTATGCACCAGGAGATAGAGGTGTATGTGGATGACGTAATCATCAAGTCCCGCACTCAGAGTGACCACGTTCAATATTTGAGAAAGTTCTTTGAACGGCTGCGCAAGTATGATTTGAAGCTAAGTCCGGCAATATGTGCCTTCGAAGTTCCATCAGGCAAGCTCCTGGGTTTTATAGTCATTAGAAGAGGTATCGAGTTAGATCTAACAAAGATAAAAGCTATTCGAGATCTACCTCCTCCGAAAACTAAGAAAGATGTGATGAGTTTACTGGGCAGGTTGAACTTTATAAGTCGGTTCATAGCTCAGCTGACTACCACATGTGAGCACATATTCAAACTGCTGAAGAAAGATGTTGTAATCAAATGGATAGCTGAGTGTCAAGAGGCCTTTGACAAAATCAAGAAATATCTGTCAAATCCTCCGGTGTTGGTCCCACCTGAATCGGGACGACCTCTTTTCTTGTATCTGACAGTGTTGGAAAACTCTTTTGGTTGCGTTCTGGGGCAACACGATGTAATCGGCAAGAAAGAGCAGGCAATTTACTATCTGAGTAAGAAGTTCACCAGCTACGAGTCCAAGTATACTTTGTTGGAGAGAACATACTGTGCTTAGACATGGGTCGCTCAGAAATTGAGACACTATCTTCAAGCCCACACTACCTACCTCATAACCAGGTTGGATCCTTTGAAATACATATTCCAGAAACCGATGCCCACTGGAAGACGGGCAAAATGGCAAATCCTGCTCACTAAATTTGACATAGTCTATGTCACCCGCACGACAATGAAAGCTCAAGCGTTGGCAGATCATTTAGCAGAAAACCCGATTGATGAGGAGTACCAACCATTGAGCACATACTTCCCAGATGAAGAAGTTAACTCAGCAGAAGCTATCTCCGAAGACACTCGTGCTTGGAAAATGTTCTTTGACAGAGCGGTAAACGCAAGAGGTGTAGGAATTGGGGCAATCTTGATATCACCCAATGGTCAGCACTATCCCGCTACAGCTAGGCTCCAATTTTTCTGCACAAACAACACAGCTGAATATGAAGCCTGCATCATGGGCATGAATATGGCAATTGACAAGGAAGTTGAAGACTTATTAATCATGGGGGACTCCGATTTGATTATCCGGCAAGCACAAGGGGAGTGGGAGACTCGAGACGTTAAGCTCATCCCATACCGGCAACACGTGGAAGATCTCACTAAACACTTCAAGTCAATAGAGTTCAAGTACATTCCTCGATGCTTCAATGAACTAGCTGGTACACTCGCCACTCTAGCTTCAATGCTGCCTTACCCAGGCAATGCTCATATTGATCCCCTGGAAATTTAATCAAAGAAACGCACGGTTATTGTAATACAGTCGAGGTGGAACCCAACATTCAGCCCTGGTATCATGATATCAAAAGATGTCTGAAAACACAGGAATACCCCGAGCCAGCCCCGGGAGATCAGAAAAGAACCATTAGAAGGCATGCGGGTGTTTTCTTCTTAAGCGGTGATGTTTTGTATAAAAGGACCCCGGACCTCAACTTGTTAAGATGTGTTGATGCCGAGGAAGCCGAAAGACTTATACACGAGGTGCACGCAGGGGTGTGCGGACCTCATATGAACGGATATGTTTTGGCAAAGAAAATCCTACGAGTGGGATATTATTGGATAACCATGGAAAAGGATTGCTTCGTCTTTGTTCGAAAATGTCATCAATGCCAGGTGCACGGTGATTCGATTCATGCACCTCCGACAGAGCTCCATCCGATGTCAGCACCTTGGCCATTTGTTGCCTGGGGCATGGACGTCATTGGGCCAATCGAGCCAAAAGCTTCAAATGGGCATAGATTCATATTGGTTGCAATTGATTACTTCACAAAATGGGTTGAGGCCATCACTCTCAATTCGGTCACCAAGAAAGCTGTGGTAGATTTTGTGCATTCCAATCTCATTTGTCGCTTTGGTATTCCTGCAACTATCATTACCGACAATGCTGCAAACTTGAATAGTCCTCTGATGGGAGAGGTATGCGAACAATTCAAGATAACGCATAGAAACTCTACCCCTTATCGGCCAAAAGCCAATGTTGCCGTTGAAGCAGCGAATAAGAACATCAAGACGATTTTGAGAAAGATGAAACTCCAGGCAATGGCATGAAAATCTGCCTTTTGCATTACTCGGGTATCGTACCACAGTGCGTACATCAATCGGAGCCACCCCATACTTATTGGTTTACGGAACTGAAGCAGTCATACCTGCAGAAGTAGAAATCCCTTCGCTTCATATAATCGTTGAAGCAGAAATCGAGGACAGTGAGTGGGTAAAAACCCGGCTAGAACAGTTGTCACTAATTGATGAAAAATGGATGGCCATAGTGTGCCACGGGCAGTTATACCAACAAAGAATGGCCCATGCCTATAACAAGAAAGTATGTCCCAGGAACTTCGAAGTGGGACAGCTCGTGCTCAGACGCATTCTCCCTCATCACCAGCAGGCAAAAGGAAAGTTTGCTCCCAATTGGAAAGGTCCATACATAATCCGAAAGATTTTACCAAAAGGAGCAGTATATCTAGGAGACATTGAAGGAAATGATCCTGAAATAGCAGTCAATGCGGATGCAGTAAAAAGGTACTATGTCTAGACCTCCTAGGATGATGGCCTTTTATGCAATTGAGATGACAAAAACTCTCCTTCCCGCTACCCCAAACACTATCAACCCTTCGCAAACCCACTTGAGCCGGCTACGCTTCTTTGATTATCTTTTTGGAACCTGGAAGTACGAAAAAGAAAAAGAAAAAGAAAAAGAAAAGTACAAAAAAGAAAAGGAAAAGAAAAGAAAAGAAAAAGAAAAAAAGAAAAGAAAAGAAAAAAAAGAAAAAGAAAAGAAAAGAAAAAGAAAAGAAAGAAAAGAAAAACAAAAACAAAAACAAGAAACAATGTTTTGCCTGAACTATGTTTGACTTGATCCCGAAAGGGTACGTAGGCAGCCTCTCCCTAAGGTTCAGTCACACCAAAACAAAAATTCCAATTACCCCCAAAAAGTGAAACTGGGGCAGATGATATTATGGTCCGATCCGAAATTCGCCGAAATGGTTCCAAAGTTGTAGTTCCACCCAAAATCCTTTCACCCAAAAACCTTCGAAGTCCTTCCGATCAATTGGCAAAATCAGGGAAGTAAAAAACATCATTGTTGGAATCTGACACAATGCAAATTGAGAAAAATAAAATGAGAGAGTCTTATCGGTGAAAACCTTCGAGCACCATAAGGCGATGATGAGTAGAGAAAATGAAAATGAGAGAGTCCGATTAGTGAAAACTCGCAAAGAGCACTATCGGGCGATGGCGAGAAGAGAAATGAGAGAGGTCGCTTGGAGAAAACCCGCAAAGGGCGTTGTCGGCCGAAAAGAAGACATCTCATCACTAAAAGAGTCCTGGCAAGTTTCCCTGGTTTTGAAATGCGGATCAATGGGTTTGCGAGAAGATGGAAAGTTTGTGTGGGTCAGGTGTCCAGTCCAAGAAGCATGTCATGTTCATTTGAAGCCAGCATGCACACCCCAGATAAGTCCTTCTTTTCCCCCGAAAGGGATGCTTCTCTTTAAACTCATTCGCTTGCCTTTGGCATATTTCTTATTTGAATCCCTTTTGGTTTAGCACTAATTCCAGAATTACTACAAGGAAAGGTGGCAGAATTGGTTCTATCGGGCTCAGCCTGGTCAGAGTCAAAGAAAATGCCCAGCCTCAGTAGATGCGTCAGCCCAATCCTGATTGGCCGCGGTGGTTGATTGCTTCCAAAGTAAAGACATTGGAAAAGAAAGAAAATCGAAGGCAAAGGAAGAATAAAGTGAAAAGGCTAGAGCCCCACACGGGCGAGTCATAAGGAAGCCCTGAGAGTTGAACCCGGTCGGTTTGAAAAGAGAGTCGCCTTCAAGGCCGACAAACAGCAAAGTTTCTCCACGGAAATGGGGTCGGGATCAAGCAATTGGGATGATCAAGGCCACAAAACCAACCACTATTTCAAACTAATAAACTGTTCTTTGTTAAAACAGGTTCCATTCAAAGCAACCATGCAAGAAGCAGGTGCAACCCAGAAAGAAATGAAATGCGCAAGCATTGAAACAGCTTTGCAGCAGGAAAGCGACAGAAAGGGAAGTTTCCCGAAATTCTTTCATGCGTTTTGCTAATTAAAAAGGGAAAAATAAAAAATAAAAGAAAAGAAGGAGAAAAATAAGAAGAAGAAAGAAATGAAAATGAAAACCCCAAAAGAAAAACAAATCATAGTAGCACAGACCTTTTCTTTCAAATCCTGCCCCAAAACCAAGGATCTCCCTGGCATAACCCAAGGAGCTTTCTCTTTCCAAATCCCGGCATAACACGAGGATCTCCCTGGCATAACCCAAGGAGCGTTTTCTTTTCAAATCCCAGCATAACCCGAGGATCTACCTGGCATAATCCAAGGAGCTTTTTCCCGGCATAACCCGTGGACCTCCCTGGCATAACCCAAGACCATTTCCTTTTATCCCGGCATAACCCGTGGACCCCCTGGCATAACCCAAGGATCTTTTTCTTCTATCTCGGTATAACCCGTGGACCTCCCTGGCATAACCCAAGGAGCCCATTTTATTTTATCCCGGCATAACCCGTGGACCTCCCTGGCATAACCCAAGGACCATTTTCTTTTATCCCGGCATAACCCGTGGACCTCCCTGGAATAACCCAAGGACCATTTTCTTTTATCCCGGCATAACCCGTGGACATCCCTGGCATAACCCAAAGACCATTTTCTTTTATCCCGGCATAACCTGTGGACCTCCCTGGCATAACCCAAGGACCCGTGTCTGCATCCCGGCATAACCCGCGGACCTCCCTGGCATAACCCAAGGAGCTGTTCCTCCCCAATTCCCGGCCTAACCCGAAACCCTTTTCTTTTTCCGGCATAACTCGGTCATCTTCTAGCATAACCTGGATTCATTTACAGAGATACACAATCCTGATTTAATTGCTTAGATATGTGTCACAACTAACTTACAAAATTTTCCTAGTGAAAATTGGGACAGAAAATTTCGTTCGTTTGTTTGTTTTGGTATCATAAGCAGGTTGACCTTAAGACACAAGGTGCGAGATGACCGTTGGAATAAACCCCAATCCAGAATCAAGAAAAGAAGAAAAGAACAAAAAGAAATGAACTCAAATGTGAAGCAAGCAAGGGTGCGGATTGCTCAAAATCTGATCGAAGTCACAAGATCCGCTGATCCAGTTTGACCCAATGCTACATAAAGCGGAAAACACCTACAACTTGTGAGTATCAAGATTCAGATCGAAGTCCACAACAAAATCAGCTAAGACTCAAGATCAAGTTTCAAGAAAATTATAGATAGGAATCTTGTAACTCATAGTTGATAAGCATAGCTAGCTTAGCTTTGATTTTCCTTTTGGTGTAATAAGGAGGTCAGCAAGTAGTAGCAGCAGCAACAACAGTGAAATCACAGCTTCTGGTAGTCCCAGCTACCAAACATTCCAAAAGTACACTGACCTGATTCCTTTATAACCAAGGATATGTAGGCAACCTTTGAAGCAAGGTTCGGTCAGATAATTTCCAAAATGCTTCTCATGGAGTGCTGAGCAGGCAAAAATCCTTCACGATGCTCATTTATCTTTGCCCGAAAACCCTTCGTGTCTTCGAGCAAAGAGGGGCAACTGTGAGCACGTGATTTTTGTCACGCTTAAATTACTCCTATAAAATTCATTAGAATTAGGATTTTTTTTTATTTTTTGAATTTTAGGAATCAATTGCATGATTTTGTGTTTTGTTTGAATTTTGTGCATTTCAATTGATATAATTCCAAAAATACAAAATAGTATGCATTTTAATATTACAAAAATAAAGAAAATAACAAAAATGATCATTTTGCATTTCTTCTTTTAATTTTTTTTTAAAAAAAGAAATTGTCTTAAGTTTTCTTTAAAACTAGGAATTAGTTAATTTTGGAAATTAATTTTTAATCTTACATTTAATAAAATTAGAAAATAAAAATACAAAATAAATAAAAAGAAAAGAAGAAAAACAAATAAAAAGAAATTAAAATGAAAAGGCGAATGGCCATTTTGGGCTAATGTCAAGCCAGCCCAAAACTATAAATTCCCAAAAATGGGACCAACCAGCCCAACAACCCCAAATTACCCGGTCCAATCTTCAAGTTCTCCAGACCATTTAAACGACGTAGTATCATGCCAATACTACGTCATTTTGAGATGTTTAGATTCAAATCAATCTCATCCGTCTATCTTTCATCATCCAACGGCCCATAATAGTTTTTGACTTTAAATAAAACTGTCGAAAATATAAACAAAACCTAAAGACACGATATCATCCACCTCGTATCACC
>MU783063.1:53462-72802 GCA_026770625.1 Nicotiana glauca | reverse complement strand
CCAAATTTTCACCATCAACTCCTCTCCTCCTCCACTTTCCAATTTCCCAAACAGTTTCCCTCGAACGTTAGTCCACCTGCTCCAATATTCAAAAAAAGTGGCGCCGCCTCTGCCGCCCACGGCGGCGCCACCACCAAACGACCCCAGTTTTACACCCTGTGTTCTCCCCAAGGTCCTCGTTCCAAATCCATGGTCGACTTCCTTTGAATCCTCATGCATGTATTCGAATATTAGATCTAAAATCCGATCCCAAAACCCTGGTTGGTCCAAGCAGTCCCAAATTGATCCACCGTAGTCCCCATGACCCCCTCACCTTGAATCTCAGGCCAAAAGCTCTCGAATCTCACCGGGTTGCCTCCAATTTTACATCTAGGGTTTTCGAGTTTTCAACCTGTTTTGGGAGTTCTCCATTGTTCGATTGGTTTTAAATTAATGCTATGTGTTTATTTCGAACAAAATAAACATATAACATTAATTAAAAATTAAATTCGAAATCGATCGAGTTTGAAGACCAAAATCAGTGAGTTTCTCAATTTCCTTCTTTCTTTTTTATGTGTGTTCTTCCAATGTAATTGTTTGCTTTTGCTTCCAATTTGGTTTGAAATTCAGTAATTGGTTCATATTAGTTTAATTTTGATTTTCGTTAGTTTAGTCTAATTCCAATTAGTTCAAATTATTAGTTTAGTCGAATTTTCTTTTTTAGTTTACTTTGATTCAGTTGGGGTTTTGGTGATTCTAATGAGTAGTGTGGTATTTGATATTATATTCTGATTTCTGTTTCCTTTTAGTTTAATTGCGTGCCAAATCTATTTGGATACTGTTTGATTTCTGCTTTAATTGAATCAATAGTTCTATTATTTTAATTAGTCTAGTTTAATTTGTCTCAATTTCATCAATAGTTATTTTTAATTCAGTATTTTAAAGCAATTAGGCTTAGATGATTGGATATAGCTGAATAGCTTGGTCTTTAATTAACTATGGTTAAATCTTAACTAGGACAAAAGGGGTTTGGGTTGGTTAATAATTTCAAGGGGTTTTCAGGGGTAATTTGGGCATGGAAAAGGGTAGTTTTGTTAAGAATAGTAATTTCAAAATGAAAGAAAGGGTAGCATAGGTATTGTATGGGTAAAAGAACACCCTAGGGCCTTCTAGAATAGGACTTTAGTGTAGATTTTAGCAAACTTAGGGCAGTAACTTGAGAAACAAATCAGAAATTGAAGGTTTAATAGGTAAAATCTGAAATTAAAAGAAGAAAAAAATGTGTGAAAACTTCCAAAACCTTCTGCCCTATTCTTTGCCTATAAAAGGCACCCCTAATGCCTTCTCTAACAAGTTTAGAGACCCCTGAAAAATTTCAGAAGTTTCAGCCATCGAAAATTCCCTCTCAAAGCTATTTTAGTCTTCAGATTAGCCTTTGGAATTAAAATATACAAAAATACAAAAAAAAAAAATAGAAAACAGAAAAACCAAAAAAAATGTTACTGTTCTATTGAAATTAGAGACTGATTTCGGTTTCTTTTCGTCAATTCACATTTTGTAGTTACCATTGCTGCTTATTGAAGTGTAGAGACTCATTTCAAGTGCAATTGATTCAAATTAAGTGGGTATTTGGCTAGGCTATGCATCAGTGAAGTTTCATAAGGGCTAAGTTCAGATTTGAATTGGTTTGAGTGTTTCGCTGGCTGTCTATGCATTGGTGTTCATTTCTATTTGGTTTATTGCTGTGTTAAAGTGGATCTACTAGATTCCGTTTGATTTGGAACTTTTTCTGGGTTGTGATTCCACTTCCTGAGCTGTGCATTTGCTGTGGTTCGATTATCTCTTCATCTGCCATTGTACTGCTGCTTCTAACCTCTTTCTTCTGTCAAATTCCCTTTCTAGGTACATATTTGGAACTGATGCAAACTTCTCCGTGAAATGAGAAAACACTTTCTACCAGATTATTTTCGGAGTTTATTGCTTCATTAGCCTAGCATCTTCATTTGGAATAAACTCAATATTTGGCCTATGGTGTGGCAGACTGTTTTGCACTGTGAAATGTGTATTTGATTGGACTATTTAGTTTGTTAAAGTCAAGGTCTGTTAGTGGTAGATGTAGTATAGTGTATACTTATTTTGTCTGTATGCTGTGCTAGGATTATTAGCATCTAGATGTTGATATCACTACTTTATTTCATCAAATTCATTGTGTTAATCAAGTAATTGATTGTAGTTAATATTAGTAGGTTAATTGTTTTAGAAGCATGGTTTATTTAAACCAATATGAAAGCAGGCAGTTAACTGCGCATTATTAAACCATGCTTCCAGTTTAATTCTCATTTTAGCATGAAATCGAAATTCAAATAGTCCATGTCTTGTTAAATGAAGTAATTGTATATTGCCTTCCCATTCCCATTGATAAATCAAGTCATATCCGTTTGGTTTTAATTTCAGTAGACATATTGGCCCAATCTGTTTAACTTCAGCAATCAATTTTCCAGTCTTCAAAAGTTCATATGGGCCGCCTCCTCGCAAATGGCTACTGCCATAGGCCTGGGCCAAATCGTGCTAAGCCAAAAATGCTGAAATCCGCAGCACTAGTCTTGGGCTAATTAATGAAGCCCAATAGAATGCTGAAAGCTAAAAACTCTTTCAAAATTTACATTAGGAATGTGGGAATTAATTTGCAATATGAATTTAGGCTTTCGAATTAGGTGACGGGTTTAAATTAAGAGGGTTCCCTCTTTTATTTGAATTCGGACTTGAATTCGAGGTCCGAATTTATAAACGTAAATTAATTGGCCTTTTAGATACAAATAATAAATAGAAAATCTTAGTTTGCTTTAGGTTGTCCTTTTAATAATAAAAATGAGATGAGCCTCGCTAAACAAAACCCAAAAATTGCGGGGCCCTCATTAACTTCTTAATTTAAATAAATACTTAGAACTTGGGGCGTACCGTTTAGCGAATTTCACGGTCTCCCACAAAGTTAAAAAGACGTTAGTCACTTTAGGCGCGTTTTTTTTAATAATTTTATCTTCTTAAATACGGGTGTGCCTTTCATGCAACCCAAATCCAAATCCAAAAACGTTGAATAAGAATGTGTCGAGGATCCGGGTGCATTTCATGTGATGTGATCCGAAAACACGTTTTTAAACAACGTTCACTTTCGTAAAAAATAATTAAAAAGCGGTAGATAATTATTAAATTGCACTATAGGTTGGAGTATGTAAAAAATTAGATTTTTAGCCATTTATAATAATTTAAGCGACCGTGCTAGAACCACGGGATCCGGGGGTGCCTAACACCTTCCCTCGGGTCAACAGAATTCCTTACACAGAATTTTTGGTTCGCAGACTCCAATTGAGAAGTCGACAATTTTCCTCGATTTGGGATTTAAAATTAAACCGGTGACTTGGGATACCAAAAGTCAATCTTATCCCACGTGGCGACTCAAAAAATAAATAAATAAGCCCAATTTGAATAATGTCACTTTAAATGGAAAAACTCTCTTATACATTATCCTTCGGGGTAGGTGTGTAAAAAAGGATGTGTGACAAAATCAATTGAACTTTGAAAATTAAGCTTACTTGTTCATCTCTTGCAATCTACAAATCTACTCTGCGAACATCTAATCAGGTAAGTTTATAACTTACCTTTATAGCTCCCTACTATGTGTATTCGTGTAACTGTATATTCCTTTTTTCCGGGTAATCATATAGCAAGAATAAATTGTATATTAGGCGTTTGACAGTTTGTGGTAGTTTTTGTTTAGGTATTTTGTTTGGATATCCAAAAACTACCACAGATTATTTTTATCACAATATTCTAAATATTCATGAAATGTACTCATTGCATATAATAATCCGTCAATACATTACATAGTGTCTTCCCGTCTCAATTGTTTTTCATTTTTTTTTTTGTTCGATTTGGAAAACTTAAGAATTATTTCATTTGGCGTGTCTCATTACATCATTGACCCATGTAAATTGCTAAATTTATTTTTTTTCGTTATTTGGCTTTTTTGTCTTTATTTTTTGTTAGTTAATTTCTTCCCCTTCTGTATCCATTTACTTACTCCCCCATCCTTCAACTAAAATGTTTTCATCTCTCTATAAGTTGGTTAGGACGGGGTGGCCCTGATGCTGTCGTATGGTCAGATTTTTATCAATACAGTTAGTCCCTCCGTTCGTCGGGGTCGTGTCTGTGCCGACCTCGGCGGACGGATAGTGTGGCGTAATTAGGAGGAGCCGGACTCAACTTTCGTTTATTAATGGCGTTAAAAATTCCGAGATGACCCGGGGGCGCCTTTTCGGTGTTTACGTACCGTTATGATGGTTTCGGAACTGAAACGTCAGTTGGTAAGTGAAACGCTATTTCGCGCAGTCGTTCATAATGGCGCACGTTTCCATGAAATCGAGTCATTTCGTGCCCGGTCATGTAGTAATGATGACTATTGGGTTTCGTGAAGGCAGAGTATGCTTCTTACAAACTGAGAGGATTTGTCATTTTCCTTTTGCACACTCATCGTTTTTTCGAGAGAAATCCTGAGAAACCTTGCCTTCTGCTAAATCGCATTTTTCTCTCCTCTTGTAATCGCTATCATCATTGATCTCCTTGTTTCTCCCATAAAAGTTGTTCTTTCTCTCACTTGTGGGTCAATTATGGCAGGAACTTCTTCTCGCGGTAATCTTCTGGCTAATTCTCCGGTGGTTGAAAATCCCGCTCAGTCAACTGAAGGTTTAGAGTTGATGGAATGTGAAGAAGTTCCTTCAGTCGATGAAGTTCTGCCTCATCTAGGAAATTCGGTGGTGGATTTTGGCACACCGGGCGACGTGGAGCAGGTGGACATTGCTTCTCTAATGAGGGAAGTGGGGATAGCACAGATGCGGGATCAGTGGGGCATTCCACGCTACGTCGAGATCGCGCTTGCGAAGACTGAGGATAGGGTTCAGATCGACCGTCGAGGGCATTGCTCGTTCTATGCTTACGCCTTCCTAGTGGGGTACACACTCCCGCTCCCGATGCTGGGGGTCGACTTCTACTATTATTATGAGGTGTGTCCGGTCCAACTTTCTCCTTACCTCTATAAACTGTTTTTCATGTTTATCAAGTATGCGGAGCAAGCCGGTAGGGAGGTCATCCTGAGGCACATGCTTAGCCTTTTTGCTCCTCAAAAGATCCGCAGCACCATGATTCATGCACGCCCTCGAGGGTCAAGAGGCTTGGTTGTTGGGATGGATGACAGGACCAACCGCCGTTTCTTTGAAATTTTTTTCTATATTCGGACTGAGCACCTTGTGGCGGACCCGAGCGGGTTCCCAGAAGTTTGGAACTTTGCACGTAAGTCCTCGTTCCCGACTGGAAAAATGCTCTGTTTCAAACTTCTTTACGCCTTGTGTTTGTAGTTATTGATTTACTTTAATGTTTTGCAGCTGAAAAGCTGTCGCCGCCTCTTTTGGAGGGGATCCAGGAATGGGTCGAGGCCGTGCTTCCTCATACTGTGGGTTCGCACGTGGTCGACTTTTTGGGAGAGATACGAACATAGGTCCCTGACAGGTGAAATAGCAGGCCCTACTTCATTTTTATTTTACCTTATTTTGACTTTATTCATCGAACGTTCGTTTGTTGTGGTTAGGGAGAACTCGCCGCGTCAGAGCTCCTCAGTTAGCTTTTCATCGATCGGCTGTGTCTGCTCGACTTACTGCAGTGCCTGCACTTCGTCCTGTATCTCGGTTAAATCATCAGTGGCCGCCTCTCTGACACAGTCCGTGTCTCAGGACGTGGGGCCATCTGGGGCCACTCGCCCTCAAACTGACTCGCCACCAACTGGAGAGAAAGAAGGGCCATCGAAAAGGCGGAGGGTAGCATTTGTGGCAGCTCCTCCAACGGTGATCAACTTGGATTCTCTGCTAACGAAGTCAGAGGGAGAAGTTGTTGTGGCGCCTGCTGTTGGGAGGGGGTAGTTAGTTGAAGTTGCCCCCGTCAGTTCAAGCCAATAGAATGTTGTTGTTTTGGAGACCCGGTCGGAAGTTCCCGTTGCTGAAGTGGAAGGTCAATCTCCAGAGGTCACCATTATGACCTCGAACGCACCTTCGTCCACCACGGCGGGTGGTTCCGGACCATCGACGGTGGAGAGGGGAAAGAATGTGGTGGACGAGGATGAGTCTGAGTCTGATTTGGAGCCCGACGACGTCCGTATATTTGAGGAGGGCGTTGCCAACTCTTCGGTTCGCGCGGGGGGGCTGACCTATTTTATTGAAGTTTCTTCAGATTTGAACCTACTGACCCAAGTAAGTAACTTGGTGTCACAATTTGAGTTGTTATGTTCGGAGGCCGAGAACGTGTCCCCGAAGAGTGTTTCTGATGTTCAGGTGATGAATTAAGTGGCAGTGATGTACCTGAGGGTACGTAGCGCAACTCCAAGTGTTTCTTCATTGTCTTAGCCTGGGCTTTAGTTTCAATTGTTCTCTTTATTTATCAGGCTTACTTGTTGGAGGTGGAGAGCATCCGCAGAGCCAATGTCCGTTCGAGGATCTTCCTGCAGATGCTGAGAAAATATTGCCGTTATTGTGATAGGTGTCGAGAGCTGCACGGGCGATTGAGGAACAATCCTTGTAACCGAGCTCTGGGCGAGGAGCTGGAAAAACGAGATAGAGAGCTGCTGCAGGCGCTTGGTAGCAAAAGCGAGCTTGAGAGAGAATTCGTATGAAGGATGAGGAGCTCGATGTGGGAAAGGGGATTGCCACCGAGTGTGCGCACCTGCGGGATAAGTTGACGGAGATGGAATTGGAGGTGGAGCAGAACCAGGTTAAGGCGGCGGAGATGGCCGTAGAGTGGAGTAGGAAGTTGGCAGAGATGGAGGGCGAGATTACTGCCTTCAAACTTCGGGAGAGGGATGCCTCGATGAGGGCCAAGGCATTGGAGGAAGCGATCTGCGTTCATGAGGCGGAACGAGAAATGGAGAGGACTATTGCGGCCCTTAGGGAAGAGGGACTCAAGGAGCGAATTAGTGTCTTTAAACGGGAGGCCCAAGTTCTGTCGGATCGGATTGCGGTCTGGGAGGAGAACCAGTGACTGCAAGACCAAGTTGGGTCGTCACACGCTGTCATTCCCAACCAGGCTCATGAACTTTGGGTCTATGCAGAAGCTCATTGTGATATCTTCAAGAACATATGGGAGGCAGGTATTGTGACCGAGGCTGCTTTCGAGATGGCAGGTCAGAAGGCTCGTGAGGCCCGTGCTGATTGTGGTTATGATGTGGCGACGCTCGAGGCTGACGATGGTACGAGTGGTGGCGAGGGTGGCGCTGAGTAAAAGAATTTGTTCCGTTCGTCGGTTGGTGTTCATACATTGTTATTTTTCTTTATTTGTTTCTTTTATGTCGACCGGCCGTGGCCGGGTGTAAGCAGGGATGACCCGCATTCTCAACTTTGTGGATAAATGAATTTTCTTTTTCATCGTTTGTCTTGCGCCTATTTCGTACATTCTTTTTCTTCTATTTTTTTTGGCATACTTAGAGTGTCGAATTTTTGAGTTCGACGGGGGTTGGTGTATCAGCCCTTAACTGATAACGATTCTTATCCTTCTTCTCGATATGAGCGAGGTGGAATTGCCATCTTATGGCAACGAAGCTTGACCCCAGTCCCGGTTCGAGCGAGGTCGAACTTATTTCGATGGCGAAGGCACTTAGCCTTAGTCCCAGTTCGACTATGGTCGAACTTACTTTGATGGCGAAGCCACATAGCCTTAGTCCCAGTTCGACTGAGGTCGAACTTACATTGATGACGAAGGCACTTAGCCTTCGTCCCAGTTCGACTGAGATCGAACTTACTTTGATGGCGAAGGCACTTAGCCTTAGTCCCAATTCGACTAAAGTCGAACTTACTTTGATGGCTAAGGCACTTAGCCTTATTCTTAGTTCGAGCGAGGTCGAACTTACTTTGATGGCGAAGGCACTTAGCCTTATTCTTATTTTGAGCGAGGTCAAACTTACTTTCATGACGAAGGAACTTAGCCTTATTCTCAGTTCGAGCGAGGTTGAACTTATTTTGAAGGCGAAGTCACTTAGCCTTAGTCCCAGTTCGAGCAAAGTCGAACATACTTTGATGGCGAAGGCACTTAGCCTTATTCGCAGTTCAAGCGAGGTCGAACTTATTTTGATGGCGAAGACACTTAACCTTAGTCCCAGTTCGACTGAGGTCGAACTTACTTTGATGGAGAAGGCACTTAGCCTTATTCTCAGTTCGAGCGAGGTTGAACTTATTTTGATGGTGAAGGCACTTAGCCTCATTCTTAGTTCGAGCGAGATCGAACTTACTTTGATGGCGAAGGCATTTAGCTTTATTCTTAGTTCGAGCGAGGTCGAACTTACTTTGATGGCGAAGGCACTTAGCCTTATTCTCAGTTCGAGCGAGGTCGAACTTATTTTGATGGCGAAGGCACTTAGCCATAGTCCTAGTTCGAGCGAGGTCGAACTTACTTTGATGGCGAAGGCACTTAGCCTTATTTGCAGTTCGAGCGAGGTCGAACTTATTTTGATGGCGAAGGCACTTAGCCTTATTCTTAGTTTGAGCAAGGTCGAACTTACATTGATGGCGAAGGCACTTAACCTTATTCTCAGTTCGACTGAGGTCGATCTTACTTTGATGGCTAAGGCACTTAGCCTTATTCTCAATTCGAGCGAGGTCGAACTTATTTTGATGGCGAAGGCACTTAGCCTTAGTCCCAGTTCGAGCGAGGTCGAACTTATTTTGATGGCGAAGGCACTTAGCCTTATCTGCAGTTCGAGCGAGGTCGAACTTATTTTGATGGCGAAGGCACTTAGCCTTAGTCCCAGTTCGATTGAGGTCGAACTTACTTTGATGGCTAAGGCACTTAGCCTTATTCTCAGTTCGAGTGAGGTCGAACTTATTTTGATGGCGAAGGCACTTAGCGAGGTCGAACTTACTTTGATGGCGAAGGCACTTGGCCTTATTCTTAGTTCGAGCGAGGTCGAACTTATTTCGATGGCGAAGTTTCTGGGTCATTTTCGATCCCTGGCTTGAAACATCTCTGTGTCAGTTTCCGGCCTTGCACCGCATTAGGGGTGAGGGAAATGCTTCACCCTTCTGTACTGAGGGAGAAGTGGGCTTCTTCTTCACTGGGCAGAGGATCTTAGTTTCCTTTGATGCATTCGAGTATTATGTGCTCGATGTGCTTCCTTTGGCTTGTTCGAGTTGGATTGCTTTCTTTTTGGACATTTCTTTGGCTTCGATCGCGGAAGAAACTATGTGATTTCGCTTGGAAATCCCCACAGACGGCGCCAAATTGTTTGATTCAAAAGTTATCAAATATTTTCCGAACAAATCAATCAAAATGTATCAAGGGTAAATCATAGCTAATCATAATTAATCACTGAATCAGAAGACAAATTTGAGATATATGAACAATCAATTAGAGAATGATATAAACAAGGTTTATTCATCATAGTAGCTTGACCTGCCTCTCCTTTAAGAGGTTCAGGATCTTACAGTTGTCTTGTTCATCGCCCCATTCGTGGAGCATATTCCTCCATTTTTTTGTATTCAGAGTCGTGTCGAAGAAGAAGTCCCCCCCTCCCCCTCCTTGAGGGTTCTCTTTCTTGGTATTTATAGCTTCAAGCTCTGTGAACTGGTCACGAGTTGTCGTAGTTTAGTCGAGGAAACGTCCGCTTATTGCGAAAGGGCCGTGACCCCTTATTCGCCTTAAGAACAGCTATCATGAGTTAAAAGTCAGTTGAATTGACCATTCGTTATGAGTTGGTTAGGACGGAGCTGGCCCTGAGGCTGTCGTATGGTCATATTTTTACCAATACAAATAATAAGTTAGGTGATTACTGTTTCTAATACAAGCATATTTTTTGAGTATTATTTTTATAATTTCAAAAAAAAATATTCTCATAGAAAAAGAATACACGTGTAGCGTACGTTGCCAAAAACTAGTTTCTAAAAAAAGAGAAGATATAGTTGGATAATTGGACCCAATCTTGAAACAAAGTAGAATTCATAGTTCTAGTCAATAAAGTAAAACAAGTTTTTTTCCAGATAATATTGACAAAAAGTCAATCAGATAAACCCCCGTAATGGGTCCTTAATGTCACGATCATAAAATTGCCTTTATTTTTTGTTTGTGTACAAAAGTTAAACGATTTATTTAATGCTACTGTTAGCGTTTGCAATTGCTAATGTTAGCTCAAAATAATCTATAAGCAGTGAGACGGAGGGAGAATGCGAAAAACCTTTCTTAATTAAGTTTTGATTTTGGGGTGATTCGTACAAATAGGTTTATTTGCCGTCACTATCTATATTTTGATCTCATTAAAAAGAAAATGAAAAATAGCATTTGACCAGATTTTTGAAGCACACTCGCTCATCAGAATTTCCGGGGCAAGCTCCTGGCAATCGCCAAGATTGTCATATTTGATTTTGGGCGAGATTTTGTCACCGTCTGGATCGTAATGACGCCTAACTTTTTAGATGCTAGACAAGCCAACAGATAAAGAATCAATATGCTAACTCTTAACCTATTCAGCAAGTAACAGAAATTAGACTAAGACATATTACAGGTGCGCAAAATTTCATAATAAACCAAGTACTTATACACAACTATCCAGAATCTTGTATCAAAATTCACGAACTTCTAAGTGTCACTACAAATACAGGCCAATAGAAACTACAATTGTTCTCGAATTAGAAGAAACAGAAAATTGGAATAACTGGAAGGGGACTCCAGGATTTGCGGACACCGACAGATCTACCTTGGGTCTCCTATTGGATTGACGGCAGCAGCTCAACTCGGGTCAAAACGGTCCAGTACCGTAATCTGCATAGAAAGTGCAGAGTGCGGTATTAGTACAACCGACCCCGTGTACTGGTAAGTGCCGAGCCTAACCTAGGCGAAGTAGTGACGAGGTTAGGACAAGACACATGCATAAACCTGTACAATTAAATAATGTACTAGCAGAATACCACTAATAGAAGCTAAGTAGAAATTAACGGGAGGGGAAGCATGGTAAGGGAGGGTTGCAACATAAAGATTAGAGCAATAGAGGAATTTAAATAGCTAGTACACCTTGAACCGGTAATAACAAGTAAACACAGCAAACAGACGGCATCCCCTTCGTGCCTTTACTCTCAACCTCACCAGATAATCAATAATA
The DNA here is from genome assembly GCA_026770625.1 of Nicotiana glauca. NCBI lineage: Eukaryota > Viridiplantae > Streptophyta > Magnoliopsida > Solanales > Solanaceae > Nicotiana > Nicotiana glauca. Next base: position 61,644 of record MU783063.1, on the reverse strand, counting down.
GAAACCTACACGGCATTACCCTTCGTGCTTTATTACTCAACCTCACCATATAATAATAAAAACGTACACGACATTACCCTTCGTACTTTATCACTCAACCTCACCATACAAATAATAGAAACGTGCATGGCATCACCCTTCTTGCTTTATCACTTTACCTTACCAAAATAAGAGACAACAATAATAGAGAGATAGAAAGGACAACAACAAGTCTTACTTCAACACTTAGCTCCACAATACCAATCTCAACTTTGAGTAAATATTCAACCATACAAACCTCAATAAAATATGATACGAAATTACTCAACATATCGAATAGCTAGTCTAAACATGAATAATATGATCAAAACTTACGACATCCACAAGAATAAGACCCATTCACATGCTATGACTCGACAACAACGTAGAGGTACTCATCACCTCACATATACGTTGTACTCAATATCCACACATGAAATAAGTAAGAAAATAACACATAATACCTCAAGCTAAGGTTAGCCACAGCACTTACCTCGCTCCCACGGTCAAACTCAAAGCTCAATCACCACTTTTTCCTTCACACAAGCCTTCGGACCGATATAATCTAGCAAATTACCAACCAAACAATTCAATTTAAACCTTAGGAACTAACCATGATTGCAAGGAATTCAAATTAGGCCATTTTAGAAAAAGTCAACACCTGGACCCGGTTGGTCCAAATCTGAAATTCAAACCAAAACCCGATTATCCATTCAGCCCCAAGGCCGGATATACAATTGGTTTAGGAATCCGACCCCAATTTGAGGTCTAAATTTTCAAATATCGAAATCCCTAGTTTCTACCCAGAATCCCCAATTCCACTATGAAAATCCTAGATTCAAGGTTCAAATCATGTCATATGAAGTGAAAGATTGAAGAAATGAGTTTAAAATTACTTATGTATGTTTTGGGGAATAAATGGTCTTTGAAAAATCGCTTCTTGAGGTTTAAGTTTTGATAATTTGAGAAATGAATCAAAAATCCCGTCCAAGTCCCATTTACACAGCTGCATATGTCGCATTTATGGGCTGAGCTTCGCAAATGCGAGGTCCTTGACACCTCTGCTGCTTTCGCAATTGCGAAGAAATGTTCGCACTAATAAACTTAGTTCTCCGCAAATGTGACTAAATGATAGCACTTGCGATCACTGCCTTCCCAACCTTACTTCACAAATGCGAAGAATTCCTCGCAATTGTGAGGTCTGCCTGGCCCAACTACTCTTCGAATATGCAATGCGGAACCTGTAGGTTTCGCAATTATGATGCCAGATCTCGCAATAGTGAGATCAAAGGCCTGCAACAAGGTTAGTTATACCAGCAAAATTACCCAAGTTCAAAACAATCCGTAGCCTATCTGAAACTCACCCGAGCCCTCGATGCTCCAAACTAAACATACACACAAGTCTTAAAATATCATACGAACTTGCTCATGCGATCAAATCGCTAAAATAACACCCAAAATTATGAATTTAGTACCAAATCACATAAAATCTTTAAGAACATTTTGAAATTCCTCTTTTCTCAGTTGGACGCCCGAATCACATCAAATCAACTCCAATTTTCACAAAATTTCACATACGTGACTTAAATATCATATTAAACTTGTATCGTTCTCGAAATCAAAATACGGGCATGATACTAATGAGATCAAGCATTAATCAAATTCTTTAAACCATTTTATTTTCAATTTTATAATTTTTATCAAAAATTCATTTCTCGGGCTAAGGACCTCAGAATTTAATTTCGGGCATACGCCCATTTTCGATATTTCGATACGGACCCACCAAGACTGTCATAACATGAGTTTGGGTCCGTTTACTCAAAATATTGATTGAAGTCTAAATTAACTTTTAAAGGTAAAAATTATTATTTTTATGAATTTTCCACATAAAAGCTTTTCGAATTCGCGCCCGGACTGCGCACGCAAATTGAGGAGAAATAAAATGAGTTTTTGAAGGCCTCGGAACATGGAATTCGAGCTCTGAAACATAAGATGACCTTTTGGGTCATCACATTCTCCACCTCTAAAATAATTGTTCGTCCTCGAATGGGCATAGAAAAGTACCTAAGCTCGTGAAAATGTGGGGATATCTACTTCGCATATCGGAATTGGACTCCCAGGTAGCTTCCTCGACAGGATGACTTCTCCGCTGCATTCGAACTGAAGGATAATTCTTCGATCTCAAATGACGAACCTGCCGGTCTAAAATGGCTACCGGCTCCTCCTCGTAGGTCAACTCTTTTTCCAACTGGACATTGCTGAAATCTAACCTGTGGGATGGATGGTTGTGATACTTCCGAAGCATGGACACATAAAACACTGGATGCACCGCTGATAAGACAGGTGGAAATGTAGGTCTGTAGGCCGCCTCTCCCACTTGAAAAAGAATCTCAAAAGGCCCGATGAACCTAGGGCTTAACTTGCCCTTCTTTCCAAATATCATTACGCCCTTCATGGGAGACACCCGAAGCAACACTCTCTCTCCGATCATGAATGCTACAATACAAACCTTACGGTCGGCAATACTCTTTTGCCTGGACTGAGCTGTTCAAAGTCTATCCTGAATGATCTTAACGTTATTCAAGGCATCCTGTACCAAATTTGTACCTAATAATCGAGCCTCCCCCAGCTCAAACCACTTAACCAACAATTGATACTGTCTACCATATAATACCTTATAGGGAGCTATCTAGATGCTCGACTGATATTTGTTATTGTAGGCAAACTCCGTTAACGATAAGAACTAATCCAAAGAACCTCCAAAGTCGATAGCATAGGTGTGGATCATGTCCTCCAAGATCTGAATAGTACGTCGGACTGTCCGTCCGTCTGAGGATGAAATGTTATGCTCAACTTGACCTGCGTACCCAACTCAAGTTGTGCTGGCCTCTAAAATATAAGGTAAACTGCGTACCTCAATAGGAAATGATAGACACGGGCACACCATGAATACAAACGATGTCACAGATATAAATCTCTACAAACCGCTCCGAAGAATAGGAAATTTCCACAACAATGAAATGCGCTGACTTAGTCAGTCTATCCACAATAATCCATTCTGCATCGAACTTCCTCTAGGTCCGTGGGAGTCAAACAATGAAATCCATAGTGATACTCTCCCACTTCTACTCAGGAATCTCTATGTTCTGAAGCAAACCACGATGTCTCTAATGCTCGTACTTTACTTGCAGACAATTTACACACCGAGCTACATATGCAACAACATTTTCTTCATCCTCATCCACCAATAATGTTGCCGCAAGTCCTGATACATCTTGGCGGAATCCAGATTAATAAAATACCAGGAACGGTGGGCCTCATCTAGAATTAACTCACGAGTTCCATCCTGATGAGGCACAAAAACACGACCCTGCATCCTCAAAACTCCATCATCTCCTACCGTAACCTGCTTGGCACCACCGTGCCGCACTGGGTCCTTAAGGACAAGAAAATGAGGTCATTATATTGCTGCTCCTTGATATACTCAAATAAGGAAGACCAAGCGACTGTACAAGCTAAAACACAACTGGGATCAAAAACATCATACCTCACAAACTGATTGGCCAAATCCTGAACATCTAATGCAAGCGGCCTTTCACCAATGGAATATATGCAAGGTTACCCATACTAGCTAACTTCCTACTCAAAGCATCGGCCACCACATTAGCCTTCCCGATATGATACTAGATGGTGATATCATAGTATTTCAATAGCTCCAACCACCTTCTCTACTTCAAATTGAGCTCCTTTTGCTTGAACAAGTATCGCAAACTCTTATGATCCGTGAACACCTCACACGACACGCCATATAGATCTTGCCTCCAAATCTTCAGCGCATGAACAATGGCTGCCAACTCTAAGACATAAACTGGATAATTTTTCTCCTGAAAATTTTGTTGTCGTGAAGTATATGCAATAACTTTGCCACCCTGCATCAATACCACACCAAGTCCAATACAAGATGTGTCACAATATACTGAATAGGTCCCTGAACCTATGGGCAACCCCAACACTGGCGCCGTAGTCAAAGTTATCTTGAGCTTCTGAAAGCTTGCTTCACACTCGTCTGACCACCTAAACGAGGTTCCCTTCTGAGTCAACCTAGTAATCGGCGTTGCTATAGATGCGAAATTGACGGTAATAACCCTTCAATCCCAAGAAATTTTGGATTTCTATAGCTTAAGTAGGTTTACGCCAATCCTTGACTGCCTCAATCCTCTTAGGATCCACCTGAATACCCTCTACTGATACAACGTAACCCAAGAAAGCAACCAAACCCAACCAAAACTCGCATTTGGAAAACTTAGCATATAACTGGCTATCTCTCAGAGTCTAAAGAATGGTCCAAATATGTTGTTCATGCTCGTATCGACTGCAAGAGTAGCAAGATATTATCAATAAAAAGAATCATGATAGAATCCAGATAGGGTTTGAACACCTGGTTCATCAAATCCATAGATGTTGCGGGGCATTTTTCAGCCCAAATGAAATCACTAGAAACTCACAAAGCCCATGCCAAGTCTGAAAATTTATCTTAGGGACATCGGATTCCCTAATCCTCAACTAATAGTAGCCAAACCTCAAATAGATCTTAGAAAACACTTTGGCACCCTGAAGCTGATCAAATAAGTAATCAATCCTCGGCAATGGATACTTGTTCTTGAAGGTGACTTTGTTCAACTGCCAGTAGTCTATGCACATCCTAATCGATCCATCCTTCTTCTTTATAAATAACATCGACGCACCCCAATGCGAGACATTGGGTCTATTAAATCCCTTATCAAGAAAATATTGCAACTGCTCCTTCAATTCTTTCAACTCTAGCGGGGCCATAGGTATGGCAAAATAGAAATGGGTTGAGTGTTCGGAGCCAAATCAATACAAAAGTCAATATCCCTATCGGTTGGCATCCCCGGCAGTTCTGCAGGAAATGTCTCTAGAAACTATCGAACAACTAGTACGAAATCCATGGAAGGAACCTCCGCACTAGAATCATGAACATAAGCCAAATAAGCCAAATATCCCTTTCCGGCCATATGCTGAGCCTTCACATAAGAGACAACCTTGCGGGTAGAATGACCAAAAGTCCCTCTCCACTCAAATTGAGGCAACTCTGGCAAGGATAAGGTCATTGTCTTGGCGTGACAGTCCAATATAGCATGATAAAGTGACAACCAATCTATCCCCAAAATGACATCAAAATCGACCATATCGAGAAGTAAGATATCTACACTAGTCTCAAGACCCCAAAGAATAACTACACATGAGTGATAGACACAATCTACAATAATAAAATCCCCCCATCGGTATGGACACATACACGGGAGCACTCAAAGAATCATGAGGCACAACCAAATATGATACAAAGTAAGATGGCACAGAGGAGTATGTAGACCATGGATCAAATAGAACTAAAGCATCTCTATTGCAAACTAAAACAATACTTGTGATAATAACATCGAATGACTCAGCCTCAGGCCTGGTCGGATAACATAATATCGGGGCTGGGCTTCACCACCCTAAATCATATCTCTAGGACTGCCTTCTGCCAGGTGGCCTCCACCTTTAGCGGCCTGACCTCTATCTCTAATACCTCGACCTCCACCTCTAGTTGTCTGTCCTCTATATCTAGCTGGCTGAGAGGGCGGTGGAACACCCAATGCCGGGACCATGGCACGAGTCGAGTGCCGGGACCATGGCACGAGAACTCTGATGCTTAGAACTGCTCGATCCTCGAGGACAACTAACCTGATGCTGATAACATGATTTCGGCTGCTGCGGCTAATGACCTTAAAATTTACCCTGGCGGCCTAAGTAACCACCCTGAAAACTCTGGAGCAGAGGTGCACTGATAGGAGCTAGTGGTGCATTGTAGGCTAGCTGATCAAAATACTGCATATGAGGGACACAGCCACCTAAAGCATCGTGTGAAGCCTAAAGTGCTGAATGAAATGGGCTGGGAGGATAGCCTCTGCCAAAATTACTCCGGCCTCCATATGAGGACCGACTTAATACCCCAGTGTGAAGAGGCCTCTTGCCATACCCCTGACCACTCCCCTAAGCTAAAATCATCTCAACTCGCCTGGCAACATTGGTTGCATCCTGGAAAGAAATCTCACTCCCAGTCTTCTTAGCCATATATAATCTAATAGTCTGAGCAAGTCCCTCAATAAACCTTCTCACTCTCTCTATCTCTCTCTCTCTCTCTCTCTCTCTCTCTCTCTCTCTCTCTCTCGGTGGAGAGTATAAGAAGAGCATGACGATATAAATCAACAAATCGAGTCTCATACTGAGTGACAGTCATAAAACCTGTTGCATATGCTCGAACTGCCTCTAGTAGTACTTTCTCTGAGTGATAGGAAGATACTTATCAATAAATAGCCGAGAGAATTGGTCCCAAGTAAGAGCCGGTGACCAGCTGGTCTTGCCAAACAAAAATCCCTCCACCATTTCTTGGCAGAACTTGACAAACGAAGGGCAGCAAAGTAGACCCAATTGGTCTCCATTATCCCCAAGTTTTGTAATACCTAGTGACAACTGTCCAAATAGTCTTAGGGATCCTTCTGAAGATCTACTGCCATAGTGAGTGGTGAAAAGCTTGGTCAACCTATCCAATCTCCACAAAGCCTCAAAAGACATAGCTGATCCATCATGGTTTGTGATGCAACACCCGACAGAACTACCCCAACTGGCTAAGCTGTTGGAGATAAAAATATGGTAGCCATTTGCTCTGGAGTGTGAGTTGCGGGAGTCTGGTCTTCTCCCCCAGCCTAAGAGACGACTGTGCTACAGGGAGTGCATTGGTATGAGCAACACTCTCTATAAGTCCCACTAGACGGACCAAAGGATCCTGAAGCACTGGGTAGCTATGAATCCCTCTAGAACTTGAGCTGGTCCGATAGGAACAGTCTTGGCAGAAACCTCATCATTAAACTCCACCTAAGGCTCCTTTACTAGTGATACTGCTCAAGCTATAGGCTAAGCCCTGCCCCTACCTCGACCTCTTGCACGGCCTCAGCCTTGACCTCTGCCCCTCGTAGGAGCTGCCACTGGGGGCTCTGGCTGCTGCTCAGCTGAAGAAGCGGTAAGTGTTCTCACCATCTGCAAAAATACAAGAGTAGAGAGTTCAATTAGCACTGAGATATAAAATCGCATGACAGAGAAGAATAGAAGTGAAATTGTTCCTAAACATTGTAACCTCTGGGATAAGCACAGACGTCTCCGTACCGATCCCTCAGACTCTACTAAGCTTGTTCCTGAATTCTGAGACCTAGGAAACCTAGTGATCTGATACTGATATGTCACAACCGAAATTTCCCACCATCGAGATCGTGATTGCGCCCAACTTTTCAGATGATTAAACAAATAAATATTCAACACGCTAACTCTTGACCAATTCAGTAAATAACAGCAATTAGAATAAAACATATTAAAGGAGTGCAGAATTTCATAATAAACCAAGTACTTATACACAACTATCCAGAATCTGGTGTCAAAATTCACGAACTTCTAAGAATCACTACAAATAATGGCCGAAAGAAAGTACAACTGTTCTCGAATTAGAAGAATCAAAAAACTAGAATAACTGGAAGGGGACTCCAGGGTATGCGAACACCGGCAGATCTACCTTGGATCTCCTATTGGATTGAAGGTAGAAGTTCAAATCGGGTCAACGTAGTCCAGTATCAAAATATGCACAGAAAGTAAAGAATGCAGTATCAGTACAACCGATCCTATGTATTGGTGTAACGACCTGGCCGGCCATTTTTGGAATTTACGCCCTGAACCCCTATTAACTCCTTTCCCTAAGTTCATTTCTGCTATTTTGGTTTGCCGGGACGTTCGGTTCTAGGATTCGGAGTGTTTTGGGACATTTAGTCCCTAAATGAGAGCTTAAGAGTTGAAAAATGCTTCGTATTTAGAACAGTGTGAAGACGACCTCGGAATGGAAATCCAATGGTTCTGTTAGCTCCGTTAGGTGATTTTGGGATTGGGAGCGTGTTCGGAATGTTATTTAGAGGTCCGTAGCTCTTTTAGGCTTGAAATGCCAAAGTTTGAATTTTTGAAGTTTCCGGTCCGATAGTGAGTTTTTGATTCGAGGGTCGGATTTGAATTCTGGAAGTTTCTGTAGCTCCGTCATGTCATTTGGGAGGTGTGTGCAAAA
>MU783063.1:2781-51635 GCA_026770625.1 Nicotiana glauca | reverse complement strand
GCAAAGTCTCCTTCTCATTTTACCCCTAGTTATTAGATGTTTTTTCGATCCTTCTTTGTATTAGACTATTCTGGTGACTAGAGCAGTGTTAGATTTCTCATAGCCTGTGTTGCCCATGGATTTCCGGGTCTTGAAGGTTACTTCAGTGTTTGGTATTAAATTGTATGTGCCAGGCGGCAAGTGTATACATTATTCATGTTATTTAGTTTTTATTATAAATTTCGCAATTGTTATTACTTCCGCAATGTGTTAGGCTTACCTGGTCGTGAAGACTAGGTGCCGTCATGACGTGTTCACAATTGGTGAACTGGGGTCGTGACAATTGGTAAGTGTCGAGCCTAACCTCAGCGAAGTAGTGACGAGTCTAGGATAAGAAACATACATAAACTTGTGCAATTATACAATATACTAGCAGAATACAACTAATAGAAGCAAAGTAAAAATTAACAGGATGTCATTCTATGGGGGGTTGCAAGATAAAGAATCACATCAATAGTGGAATTTAAATAGATAGTACACCTTGAATCGGTAATAACAAGTAAACACAACAAACAGAAAATGCACGACATTACCCTTCGTTCTTTTACTCACAACTTTACCAGATAATCAATAATAGAAACGTACACGGAATCACCCTTCGTGCTTTATCACTTAACCTCACCATATAATAATAGAAATGTACACGGCATTACCCTTCGTGCTTTATCACTCTATCTCACAGACACAAGAGACAACAATAATATGGAGATAAAAAGGACAACAACAAGCATTACTTCAACACTTAGTTCCACAAAACCAATCTCAACTTTGAGTAAATGTTCAACAAATACCAACCATTAAACATGATAAGAAATTACTCAATACATCGTACAACTATTCTAAACATGAACAATATGATCAAAATATACGACATCCGCAAGAATAAGACCCACTCAGATGCTATGACTCGACAACAATGTATAGGTACTCATCACCTCACCTATACGCTGTACTCAATATCCAAACATGTAACAAGTAAGAAAATAACACCTAATCCCCCAAGCTAAGTTAGTCACAACACTTACCTCGCTCATACGGCCAAACTCAAAGCTCAATCACCGCTTTTCTCTTCGAACAAGCCTCCGGACCGATAAAATCTAGAAAATTACCAACCAAACAATTTAATTTTAGCCTTAGGAACTACCCACGATTGCAAGGAATTCAACTTTGTTCATTTTGAAAAAAGTCAACAAAAGTCAACACCGGGACGCACTTGGTCCAAACCCGAAATTCGAATAAAAACTCGATTACCCATTCACTCTCGAGCCCGAATATATAATTAGTTTAGGAATCCGACCACAATTTCAGGTCTAAATACCCAAGTTTCGAAATCCTTAGTTTCTACCCAAAAAACCCAATTCCACTATGAAAATCCTAGATTCCAGGTTAAAATCATGTTATATGAAGTGAAATATTGAAAGAAATGAGTTAAGAATCACTTAACTATGATTTGGGGAAGAATCGGTCTTTGGAAAATTGCCTCAGAGGTTTAGATTTTGAAAATTTGGGAATTGAATAAAAACTCATGCCTAAGCCCTTTTACACAGTTGTAGATGTCGCATTTGCGACCTAAATGTGAAGATACCATCGCAAAATGACCAACCTTACTTCGCAAATGCGAAGAATTCCTTGCAATTGCGAGGTTTGCCTGGCCCACCTACTCTTCGCATTTGCGATGAGGAGCTCACAAATGCGGAACCTGTAGGTTTCGCAATTACGATGCCTGATCTCGCAAATGCGTGATCAGAGGCATCCAACAAGGTCAGTTATACCAGCAAAATTTCCTAAATTCAAAATACCCCGTAGCCTATCCGAAACTCACTCGAGCCCTCGGGCTCCAAATCAAACATACACACAAATCTTACAACCATCAGATGAATTTGCTCGTGTGATCATATCGCTAAAATAACATCTAGAATTATGAATTTAGCACCAAATCACATGAAATCCTTAAGAACACTTTGAAATTCCTCTTTTCTCAATTGGACGCCCGAATCACGTTAAATTAACTTTGATTTCCACAAAATTTCACAGACATGACTTAAATATAATATTAAATCTGTGCCGAGCCTCAGAACCTGATACCAATGAGATCAAACATTAATCAATTTCTTTATACCATTTGATTTTCAGTTTTATAATTTTCATCAAAAAATTATTTCTCAGGCTAGGGAACTCGGAATTCAATTCTGGACATACGCTGAGGTCCCATATTTCAATACGAACCCACCAGGCTTGTCATAGAACGAGTTTGAATCTGTTTAATTAAAATGTTAACTGAAGTCAAATAAATTAACTTTTTAAAGGTAAAAAATATTATTTTTTCAATTTTTCACATAAAAGCTTTACGGATACGCACCCAGACTGCGTACGTTAATCGAGAAAAAATAAAATGAGGTTTTGAAAGTCCTCGAAATACATAATTCAAGCTCTAAATATAAAATGACCTTTTGGGTCTTCACAGATTTTCTTCGCAACAATTTTTGACGATTGTCACAAAATTTTAAAGGTTTCCCTAATTTTTGTGCAATTGACCACAAAATTCTGACGGTTGCCATAATTTTACAAGTTATGGTGACTACCATCAAAGTAATTGTTCACAAAAATTTTGACGGTCTCTATAATATATTGATAAGCAAAAATCATGGCAAAATTCATCATCATTAGGTACAAAAATGGTTGCTGTAACTGCTGTGCAGAAATTTTATCCTCATGCTTCGCTCCACAACTCTCCAATGTCACGACCCTAATTTTCCTATGTAGAATGTCATGATGGCACCTAGTGTCTAAGACTAGGTAAGCCTAACAATATGGGAAAATAAATAAAAACAAGGATTAAGATCTCAACATATATATATATATATATATATATATGAGAGTCTAAAGATAATAAGGATTGAGGGGTCTGCAAACACTGGCATATATATCTTTAAGTCTCCATGTAGCAGCACAATGCTCTACTATCGAGGTTGATAAGATGTATCTGGGTCTGCAAAAAATATATGCAGAAGCATAGTATGAGTACACCATAATGGTGTCCAGTAAGTGCCAAGTCTAACTTCGGTAGAGTAGTGACAAGGTAAGGTCAAGGCCCTACTGGAGTATAAAAAATCAGACAGAAAGTGAAATAATAAAAACAAATGGCAGGTTAACGAACAATAAGAATGTACGGGAAAAAACTGTACGGGAAAACAAGAAGACAATTACAACATGTTAGGGAACTAACATCTTACAAGTGAAAGAAGAATAACAACAACAAATAATACATCAAATTAAGGAAACACAGTAACCGCACGGCAGAAACTTCGTGTCACAACAACACTCACCAAGGCAAAAATCTCGTGCCAGAATAACACTGCGCACGGAAAAAACCTCATGCCATAATAACACTCCACATGGAAGAAATCTCCTGCTAATAACACTTCATACGGAAAAAACCTCATGCCAATAACACTCCACACGGAAGAAAACTCATGCTAATAATACGCCGCACTGAAGAAACCTCGTTCCACAACCAAACAGTCATCTCAACAAGAATTATGAAAGTCAATTCATAGTAAATGAAACAATGATATTACAAGCAATGAAGTCCTATGGTTAAACAACGAATACGGAAATCAAGGAAGCAGGTAATTCAACTAAGCATGTTCTACAAATTTGCAATTAAGAAATGAGACATGTAGATATGTGAAATTAGGCTAAACATGATGACTACACGTGCTAGCATAACTCAATAAGGTATAAAAGGAAACTACTTAACAAAGAATGAAATTTCAACATTTAGCCCGTGTAAGCACTCATTTCCCCTCGTACACGGCACTCACATTTCACCAAATATCACAACATTACCAAATCTTAAAGGGATTTTCCCGCACGATGTTAGACATGTCACTTGCCTCAAACCCCGCTCAATCATTCAATATGAACGCCAACTTTCCGACACTAAACTGCCCAAATCTAGCCAAAAGCAATTATATGCTATAAATATAACCATAATAAACTAATATAAATAATAAAATCATGACTTTAACAAGAAATTAGAAAATTGCCCCAAAAAGTCGACACGGAACCACGTCTTAAAATCAGTAAAAGTCACAAAATCCAAATTCTTGTTAAACCACGAGTCCATCAATACCAAATTTATACAAATTTGATACCAAAACCTCGATCAAACCTCAAAATTTGGTCTAAGAACTTTACACCTTTTCCCCCCAATTTCTCAACCCAAATCCCTAATTAGATGAAGAAATTAATAATATATTGGTAGAAATTAATCAAAAATGAGTCAATAATCCTTACTCAAATGTTTTCTCAGAAAATCCCCCAAAATTTTGCCTCAATCTGAGCTCTCAAAATCCCAAAATAAAAATGAGAGAAGAACCCTCGATTTTGAAATTTAATCTGCTGCCCAAGTATTTCTTCTTCGTGAACGCGGAATTTGCCTTGCGTTCGCGAAGCACAAAAATTTACTGCCCAGAAAACCTCTTACACGAACGCGAGGTCCCACTCGCGAACGCAATGACTACTACCCCCAGGCCTCCGCGAACGTGGAGCCTCACTTGCGAACGCGTAGGCTTAAGGCCTAATGCCCCAATGATCGTTCCTCTACGCAACTGCGTGGACTCTCTCCCGAACGCATAGACCTAAGACTCCAAAGCTTCACGGACGCGGGACCTACATCGCGAACGCGAAGGCAAAATTCTAGTGACACTCAAACTCCTCTACACGAACGCGGGAGCACCTTCGCGAACGTATAAAAGGTAAACAGACACCAGAGAATATGAAACTTCAGTCATTTTTCAAGTCCAAATTCCAATCCATTAACCATCCGAAATCCACCCGAGAGCCCCGGGACCTCAACCAAACCTACTAACAAGTCTTAAAACAACATATAAACTTAGTCGAACCTTCAAATCACATCAAGCAACGTTAAAATCACGAATTTTGCATTGATTCAATATGAGCTTTAGAACTTCATACTCTAAATCTGATGTCGAAACCTATCAAATCAAGTCCGATTGAGCACAAATATTGCACACCAGTCATAATTGACATTATCGACTTACTCCAACTTTTGGAATCGGAATTTGACCCCGATATCAAAAAGTCCACCCCTAGTCAAACTTTCCAAAAATCATCCAACTTTTTAACTTTCGCCAATTAACACCAAAATGTGCTACGGACCTCCAAATCGATATCCAGACGCGCTCCTAAGACCAAAGGCACCCTACGGATCGATTGGGGCCATCAAAACTCCATTACAAAGTCTTCTTCACACAAATTAAATAAACTTCTATTTTAGGGACTATGTGTCTCATTTCACTCCAAAACCCTCGGCAAGTCACCTAACCAGAGAATGACATAGAGGGAGCAATAAATAGGTGTTTGAGTCGAATACTCTCAAAACAATTGGCAGGGTCGTTACATCATCCCCCTATTAAAACAAACATTCGTCCTTGAATGAGTATAGATATATACATGAAGTGGTGAAAAGTTAAGGATAACGGTAGTGCATATCATGCTCGGTCTCCCAAGTCGCATCCTCGATTGGATGACCCCTCCACTGAAGCTTCACTGAAGCGATGTTCTTCGATCTCAACTTTTAGACACCTGTCCAAGATGGTCATTAGATTCTCAACATAAGATAGATCCTTATCCAACTAGACCGAGCTGAAGTCTAATATGTGAGACGGATCGCCGTAATATTTCCAGAGCATGGAAACATAAAATATCGAATGAACTACATAGAGACCAGGTGGTAGTGCAAGTCTGTAAGCCGCCTCTCCAACACTCTCAAGGATCTCAAAAGGTCTGATATACCTAGGGCTCAAGTTGCCGTTATTTTCAAACCTCATAACACTTTTCATGGGCGAAACCCAGAGCAAGACCCGCTCCCCAACCATGAATGCAATATTGAGAGCCTTTCAATCCGCGTAACTCTTCTATATGGATTGGGCTGTATGAAGTCGATCATGAATCAATTTAAGCTTTTTCAAAGAAACCTGAACCAAATTTGTTCCCAATAGCCTAGCCTTACCCGGATCAAACCAGTCCACCGGAGACCGGCACCACCAACCATACAAAGCCTTATACAGTGCCGTCCGAATGCTCGACTGATAATTGTTATTGTAGGAAAACTCCGGAAGCAGTAAGAAATGATCCTAAGATCCCCCAAAATCCATCACACCTGCACGAAGCATATCCTCCAATATCTAAATAGTGCTCCCGGACTGTCCATTCGTCTGAGGGTAAAATTATGTACTCAATTCCACCCGCATGACCAATTCATGTTGTAGGGCTCTCCATACCCGCGTTGTAAATTGCGTACCCCTATTAGAGATGATAGATACCTCCATGCCATGAAGCCTGACAATCTTGCGAATATAAACTTGAGCCAGCTACTCTGAAGAATAAGTAGTCACCACTAGAATGAAATGAGATGACTTTGTGAATCTATCCATAATGACCCATACCGCATTAAACTTCCTCTGAGTCCATGGGAGTCCAACAACAAAATTAATAGTGATCTACTCCCATTTTCACTTTGGAATCTCAAATTTCTAAAGCAATCCACTTGGCCACTGATGTTCATACTTCACCTGCTGACAATTAGGCACCCAGCCACATACTCCACTATGTCCTTCTTCATCCACCTCCACCAATAGTATTTCCTCAAGTCCCGATACACCTTCATGGCACCTAGATGAATGTAGTACCGCAAATTATGAGCCTCCTAAAGAATAAACTCATACAATCCATCTACATTGGACACACAGAGCCTACCCTACATCCATAATATGCCATCTGCTCCAATAGTGACTTCCTTGGCATTGCCATACTAAACCGTATCCTTGAGGAAAAGCAGATGGGGGTTATCATTTTGACTCTCTCAGATACGATCATAAAGAGAAAACTAAGAAACCACACAAGCTGAAACTCGGCTCGGCTCAGAAATCGAATCTGACAAACTGGTTGGCCAAGGCCTAAACATCCAAGGCTAAAGACCTCTCTGCTATCGGTAAATATGTTAAGCTTCCCAAACACTCCACCTTTTAACTCAAGGCATCGGTCACCACATTGGCCTTCTTGGGATGATAGAGAATGGTGACATCATAGTCCTTCAACAAATCCAATCACCTCTGATGTCGTAAGTTAAGATCCTTCTATTTAAACAGATGTTGTAGACTATAGTGATCGATGTAGAACTCACAAGGGACACGATACAAATAGTGTCGCTAGATCTTCAAGTCATTAACAATAAATTCTAACTCGAGGTTGTGGACATGATAGTTCTTCATGTACCTTCAGTTTTCTAGATGCGTAGGCAATCACCCCACCATCCTACATCAACACTGTGCCAAGAACAATACGCAATGCATAACAATACATAGTATAGGACTCCTAACTAGTAGACAATACCAATACTGGGGTTGTAGTCAACGCTGTCTTGAGCTTTTGAAAGCTCTCCTCTCACTCGTTGGTCCACCTTAATGGAGCACCCTTCTAGGTCAGCCTGGTCATAGGTGCTTCAATAGACAATAAACCCTATACAACTAGACAGTAAAACCCACTAAACAAGGAAAACTCTGTATCTCCAAAGATGAGGACAGTTTGGGCTAACTCTGCATCACTTCAATCTTCTTCGAATCTACCTTGACCGCCTCACTTGATACTACATGACCCAAAAATACCACTAAGTCTATCTAGAATTCACACTTCAAAAAATTTGCATATGACTTCTTTTCTCTTAAGGTCTGAAGCACAGTCTTCCGATGCTCCTCATGATCCTCCCAGCTTCGGGAGTACACTAGAATGTCGTCAATAAACATTATGATTAACGAGTCAATAGAGGGCTGAAATAAATTGTTCATCAAGTGCATGAATATTGATGGGGCGTTGGTCAGTCCAAAAGACATTTAAGGAACTCACAATGACCATAACGAGTCCTGAAAGTAGTCTTCGAGATATCAGGCTCCCGAATCTTCAATTGATGATAGCCGAAACACAAGTTGATCTTAGAAAACACTTTGGCACCCTAAAGCTGTTCAAATAGGTGATCAATGCGTGGCAACAGATACCTTTTATTCACTGTAACCTTGTTCAATTGAGGATAAATAATAAACATTCGCATACAACCATCCTTCTTCTTTATAAAAAAGACAAGAACACTACAAGGCGACACACTAGGCCGAATGAATCCCTTATCTAGCAACTCTTGCAACTTCTCCCTTAACTCTTTCAACTCTGCTTGGGCCATACGATAGAGTGGAATAGAAATAGGCTGAGTACCTAGTAGCAAATCAATACCAAAGTTGATGTCCCTATCGAGCGACAATCCCGAAAGATTTGTTGGGAATACATCTAGAAAATCCTTCGCTATCAGAACTGAATCAATGATAGAAGTATCAACATTGACATCTCTCACATAAGCTAGATATGCATCACATTCTTCTAAACCATCTGCTGAGATTTTAAAAATGAAATAACTCTGCTAGGAACATAATCTAAGGTTCCTCTCCACTCTTACCGTGGTAATCCTTGCATAGCCTGCGTCAGGGTCTTTACGTGACAATTAAGAATAGCATAATGGGGATACAACCATTCCATGACCAAAATAATATCAAATTCTATCATATCAAGACATAATAAATCACTCTGGTCTTAAAACCACTAAGATAAAACAAACATGACCGATACACACTGTTAACAATAATAGAATCTCCTACGGGTGTAGACACATAAAAAGGGGAACTCAAGGAATCACGAGATACACCCAAATATGGAGCAAATTAAGATGATACATAGGAATAAGTGGAGCCTGGATAGAATAAGATTGATGCATCTCTATGACTGATTGGAATAATACATGTGATGACAGAGTCGGATGCAACTACCTCTGTCCTAGAAGGAAGGGCGTAATATATTACCTGGCCTCCCCTCTTTAAGGCGACCTCTACCCGCTCGACCTCCACCATGAGCTAGTTGTGCTGGTGGAGTAGTGGTTGGTGCTATAACTATAGCCTGAGGACCCGGTAGAGCACCCAGTACCAGAGTGGTCTATAGAGGTGCACCCCTTCAGAGTATGGGGAAATCCCTCACCATATAACGAGTATCACCACTCAAAACAAGCTCTCAGAGGACATCACTGTTGTGTCTATCTCGGGCATGATCGGCTGGATTGACCGCTGAAAGCACCTCATACAGGAGGTGTACTAGACAATGGCGGTGCATAATAGGGAGCCTGGAGTCGAGGTGTGGTCGGAGTACCGCTGGAAGCTGGAAGTGTTGAATAAATAGGGCGACTCATATAGCCCCTAACCTGATGAGCTGCATCTCGGGCATGAGTAACATAATATGTTCTAGACTCTCAAGGCCTTTTGGTGTCACGGTCCAAACTAATGGTCTGCGATAGGCACCCGGTTCCTTACTCAACCAAGTACCAATGTAACGTATCTTTTGTATCATACTATCATAGGTAAATGAACTAGAAAGGCTGACATGAGATAACTAGAAGCATGAGGGAATACTGGACATAGAATGACCCAACATGATATATATCAACTTTTTCATATGACGTACGGGCCTATAAGATCGGCATGATCCTTTATATACTCAAAACATAGGCCGACAAAGCCATACAAGTATCCATATACACGGCATCGGTCTACAAGACTCTAACAGTAGATAAATACCATAAAGGTCGGGATAGGGCCCTGCCATACCAATCAATACATGTCCAAATCATACTGACCGAATAAGAAACTCCAAAGCAAATGGAGAGTGCTAACATATTCTGCTGAGTTGATAGCCCAGTTAGAGGACTCTTAACCTTTGTATCGGGACCTGCGGGCATGAAACACAGCGTTACAAGAAAATGGACATCAGTACGAATAAAGTGCTGAGTATGTAAGAAGGAAAAGCTGTATACAATAGACATGAAAGAAACATGGAGTAAAGGACTCAACCTATAAGTCTGAATAGCTCTGTGAATCATGAAACATTTATAATGGCATGCATATATGTATAAATGCGATACCATGCATAGGTATATATGTACATAACATCATTAAGCCTCTAAGGGTGTCCCATCATATCATCACGACCATTGTGGGCAAAATCATCAACATATACCAGTTGATCAGGTGGTGGTGCGTATATAACAATGTAACATTTTCTCATATCCCATATACATATAATATACGCGTGTATATGACATCTGGTAATGCCATATGATCATGGGTAAATGTACATGTATAAATGAATTAAATACATATGAAGTAAGTTAACAATATTTCTCAGAATGTCATAAAATCAATACGCCTTCGGATAAACTTTATCAACTACGTATTTTTTTGAAACCATGAACAGAAGATATAATAAGACAAATGGGAAATCAAGAACATAGGCACCCCTAGTGCTTCTTTGAATAGAGGCATTTTTGAAAGTTATATGTTTGCTCGTTTCATTTGTATCATAGGGATCATGCCAAAAAGAAAAGAAGGAATAGCCTTAACATACCTGAACCGATTCTCTTGACAATCCCTCTAACACACGTCAATTGAGATAAAACACATAATGGCGAGATTGAAGTACGGAAAATCCATATGATATACTTGAGAAAAGTTATAGCGGGCTCCCTTAGAATTGTAAGTCACGTTACTGTTTCGTTGTAGGGATTCATAAGAAATTTTGGTGAATCTCTCATCCATCTCCTTTTAATGAATTAGGGAGGTTGATTTTCATCCTAGTGAGTGGACCCCACTTTAGGTGCTAACTTAGCCAACAAATTCCCTAAATAAGCCATCTAGCCCCGACCCAAAGAAACACCATTTGGATTTATTAAGAATGTCACTTGCTGCCACATCGGGAGGCCCTGTAAGCTTATCCACAATTTTCATAATTAGCTTGATAATCTCCCACTAAACCAATAATTAACCAACTACCCATATATTTAAGAATTATCTCAAATTACTTAAAATACTTATCACTTTAATACACTTTATATACCTTACTATTATGGTCATGTGGTATATTACTAGTTGATAGATACGGGTATTATAACTTGGACCGTATTTTATCTCAAAATGTCAAACTCCGACGAAACTCATTTTCTTCGATTTGCTTACCCTCTCACCTTCACGAATTTACTTATCACTTGTCTCAAATAGAATAATACTTATAACCTCAAATAATCTTATCCTTGAACTGATATCAATTATCTTACGACAAATCCAACGTACAATACTACGGGGTGTAACATCACCGTAATACTGTAGAGTGTAACATCAACGTAATACTGTGAGATGTAACATCTTTCCCCCCGGAACATTCTTTCTCGAATGTTGACTGATGCATTTCTCTCGTATAACCAGATAGCTCATACAACTGGTTTTAATACTATCCTTGCCATTTAGGCAATTGTTTTGTGAATAAATCCAAAGTCAATGGCATTCTTACCTTTAGGCCTCTTTCTCACACCACGGCCTGTGGTCTGAATTCTTCCAATCTCGTAACTCTTGCTACCTTCTGTCATGCAGCCTGTATGACTTTTTCCTTGTATGTGCGCCTATGCGACTCTTCTCTCCATCTTTTTTTCAATCTATAGGCCTTACTTTGGAAACATATACATAACTATGATAATTTTTCCCTCCAGGAATCTATAGGTGTACTGAAGTTTTTCGCTCGATACTTTGTTAAACTTACGAATATTGCTACATCTTATTTCATAGACCCGGTCATCCATTTGTATACTTTACTCATCTATGTAGGTCATACTATACCATAAATCTTACTTTGGTTTATTGTTATCGAGGTCTGCCACCCAACTCTAGGTTAGTCTCTCGCCTTTTATTCTATATGTATAAATCTAAGTCCTTCAATGCTTCCTTATTACTGTTCATCTAAAGAATGGCATCCTTATCTTCTCTCGTACGTTGGAACCTTATCCATCTATCGTTAATTTACCTTAATGTTGATCCATAATGTACCACTTATAACTTGAAACCTCTCATGTAATGCATTGTCACTAGCGCTTATGTCTCATCGAGGAATATCTGAAATGACCTGCCTAATCCACCTAGGGGCAATACTATATCTCAATAACTTTATTTCATAAAATCTCAATGTGATTCATCTTATGAGGGGTATTCTAATCCCGTGTCATCGATGAAATCCGTTTTTCCTTCAAATCATTACTCGATCGAAGGCCCAAACGCAATCCTTTATCTATCACAATTACACCCTTATTCTACTACTAGGGCAGCATTACATCTCTTCTAAATATTATTAGTCTTAGACTCCTTTGAGTTCATTCAAGCTATACTAAGCTTTCTATAACTTAGAAAAAACATTAGCTCTCTTGTTTTTATGGGCTTAATCCCGAGGACTTATCAATTCTCGTCACCTTCTAACTCTCATTTCCTTATCCTTAGTCATGTCTTCCCAAAACCTTATCGCTCTACCATACTTTAGCTTGCAACCTACACATATCCATTTATACTACAAACAACCTTCCTTTATCTTGCTTGCACCATAGATTTTCTTATGTTATTTTGGAACATCAAGTGAGACATCACATCGTCTCAAGCTCTTCTTTACTTTCTTAACTAGACCTCTCGATACCTAGAAACCATAGGCTAAAAGATATGCCACTAATGACGCCATTATCATTCATGGATATTGAATCCCAATGCTTCTAGCCTCTATCTGAAGTATGGAATATTCAAGACCTTCTACACCTGAGTATCTCGTACTTTGTTCACCTTTACCTTACTTACCTTAAAA
This sequence comes from Nicotiana glauca, assembly GCA_026770625.1. Classification (NCBI taxonomy): domain Eukaryota; kingdom Viridiplantae; phylum Streptophyta; class Magnoliopsida; order Solanales; family Solanaceae; genus Nicotiana; species Nicotiana glauca. The sequence goes on along the minus strand of MU783063.1, from coordinate 38,813 downwards.
GCTTGCATTGTATTTCTATCTCTTTCATAACCCCCCCCCCCCCTCCACATAGGTATAATTCACATCCACAAATTGAGGTTCTACTATAGTACTTGCACCTCTAATGTATACACAATCCAGTGAGAGCTTCATACTGACTTCTTATGAGGCTGGTAATCTTTTAACTGGATTTATCTTAGTTCCCGCATATGCCAGAATTTTTTGGGAAACTCATATGATCTCGAATATTACCATTGGTTTCAATTCCCGCTCATCAGCCACGATAGGTGCCACTTTCTTATGGAGTGCATATAATGTTGTATTGAGACTACTGTTACAAAACCATTTCTTCTTCAAGTTACTATGCTTACGTTGAAGCCTTCTTCCTTATTACCTTAGCTAGTCTTCTGTTGTAGTACTTAAGGAAGACCCTCTGGCTCTTGCAAGACTGTGAGCTTATTACATCATTTACCCGACATAATTTTGATGTTCTTTCTAACTTATAATTACCCTTACTTACTTATCTCCACGCCCTTGTGCTCTTAGGGTTGCTTCTGAACTTAAATTTGACTGTTTCCTAGTGGCACTCTCTTTTATTTCTGTAACACTTATACGGCACCTTTAACTACCCCAACTCATATCTGAATATTTCTCACGGATCACTATGTCATATCTACGAGACTAAATTCCCCATGTTGGGGTTCACTATGTTTATCTTACACGATCTGTTGATTTGTCTGTAGCCTCTTGTCTAGCCATAACTAGGCTCTTTGAATCAACTACTAACTACTCGTTGGCCCATTCTCATAGTAATATTCCGCTTAATCTTTCTTGGGTTATTTATTTGTCTTAACCTACCTCTCACTGGCTCTTTATTTATCAAAAACATCTTGGGCCAGAACCTTGCTTCCTCTCCTTGACGTTGTGCTTGCATAATGTTCTGGAATCGTAGCATATCTGTAGGATTTGAATAAGTGCAATCTTATCCCTTTTCCATTTTTCTCGCATTTTTCCTTTACCATTCCATAATTACTAGAATCACTTAATTCTGACTTAATGTCACATCACTCCATATTCGCCTTTCAGAGGAGTACTAAGATTTAGTGCTATGACGATATACTTATAGATGTTTTACCTCTTCATATTTGGCATCTTTTCACATCGTTGATGACCTTTACTCGCCTTGTGATAATCCTTCTGTACCAAGGATAACGAAATTCCTTACTCACGAGGGTGACACCTAGTGCAACTGGCACATATAGTCCCTTAAGCTTAACTTTGCTCACATTGCTTGCTTTTGGGAAGCGTCTTCTTGAATGACCTTTAATTTTTTGTTGTCCATTCTAAAGAAATCTCTAAAATTCTCAAGATGCCGACTATCAAATCATTCAGTGCCTAATTTATGTTTAGTTTATCTTGTTCACCAGCCCATACTGATTTCTATTACTCTAGGGTCTAACTTTTCCTTCTGGTAATCACGATTGAGTCACGGACTTATTTCTCGAAATGAGGCTATGACTTTATGGCCTATACTCTTTTATTTTCTCAAGGTCTGTCACCTCTCGTCTTTTGCTTCACTTGACTATAGAATCTATAATACTGTTATTTTTTTCTACTGTTATCGCCCATGTATCACATCTTACTCATAATGTCTCATTAACTCACTTCTTATTTCCCTGCTAATATTTTTGTCTATTAATTTATTCTAAAAACTTCAACAAGACATTCTTGTGTTGTTAGCCCCCCTTGCTCCATCCACTGGCTCTTCGGGTTGCCTAATATTCTCTCTTATCTAGGGACGGGAGCCATACTAAGGTAATATTTATCCCTTCCAGGATTCTAGTGCCTATCTTTGTAAAGAATTTTTAACATTCTAGTATTCATATCTAGTTATACTATTCTAGAGTGCACCATCTAGATGTCTCCCAATGAGATCTATAAGCATATTTGTAATATCCTTCGAAAATGTCAACTTACGCAAACAATTCATTCACCATTTTGGGTTACTCTATCCCTAGTCGGATCCTGATATCCCGTCCTTCCCTTAAACTACATCTGTTAGCCCCCATAGGGCATAACTAAGATGGGTGTGACCAATTGTACATACCTCTGTTATAGTTGAAGGTAACTCGAAATGCTTATATATCTCTACCTGAATTGTAATACGGATAATCTTCATTAACTGGGTATCTCGTACCCTTCTTTACCTTGCGCCTTTTACTTGTTAAAACTTGTATCTACTTTCAGATTCTCTTATTACTTTTTACCATATGGGTGGATAGATATTCATGTCTTAGAGCTCCTTATAAATAAGCTTACACATTTTAGTACACACATGATCTACTGAAGACCTCACATTTACTCATCATAAGCATGATGCAAAATCGAGTTCCTCTAACTCAACTCTTCCACAGCTATATCTCTTGACATCTATTTTTTTGGATGTATTATTGTTGTATTATGAATAAAATAGAATTTAGGAGTTTGAATTCCTACAAGTGAGCTCTACCACACGATCTAGAGTAAGAAGAAAGAGTGACAGTCCTAAAGTCCTTATAGACTCTTGCTTATAAGTGTGGTGCACAAAACACCTATAAACAAGACTCTACTAGACACAACTTGTAGATTACCTAGGACAAAAGTGCTCTGATACCACTTTTGTCATGACAAAAACCAATGGGCCGCGACGGGCAACTGGTGTCTTACTCAACTGAGTACCAATGTAACATATGTTATGTATCATACTATCATAGGTAAATGAACCAGAAAGTCTCCCATGAGATAACTAGAATAAAGCATGAGGAAATACTCGACATAGGATGACCCAGCATGATATACCGACTTATACATATGATATACGGGCCTATAAGGACGGCATGATCCTTTATATACTCAAAACATAGACCGACAAGACCATACAAGTATCCATATATATGATATCTATCTACAAGCCTCTAAGAGTAGATAAATACCATAAAGGTCAGGACAAGGCCCCGCCATACCAAACAATACATGTCCAAATCATACTGACCAAATAAGCAACTCCGAATCAAATAGAGAGTGCTAACATATTCTGCTGAGTTGATAGCCCAGTTAGAGGACTCTTAACCTATGTATCGGGACCTGTGGGAATGAAACACAGCGTTACAGGAAAATGGACGTCAGTACGAATAAAGTGCCGAGTATGTAAGGAAGGAAAAGCTGTATACAATAGACATGAAAGAAACATGGAGTAAAGGACTCAACCTATAAGTCTGAATAGCTCTGTGAATCATGAAACATTTATAATGTCATGCATATATGTATAAATGCGATACCATGCATAGGTATATGTGTACATAACATCATTAAGTCTCTAAGGGTATCCCATCATATCATCACAGCCATTGTGTGCAAAATCATCAACATATACCCGTTGATCAGGTGGTGGTGCGTATATAACAATGTAACATTTTCTCATATCCCATATACATATAATATACGCGTGTATACGACATATGGTCATGGGTCAATGTACATGTATACTGAATGAAATGCAGAAGAAGTAAGTTAATAAGATTTCTTGGAATGTCATAAAATCAATATGCCTTCGAATAAACTTTATCAACTACGTATTTTTCTGAGACCCATAAACATAGGATATAATAAGACACATGGAAAATAAAAAATATAGGCACCTATAATACTTCTATGAATAGAGGAATTTATGAAAGTTGTGTGTTTGCTTGTTTCATTTGTATCATAGGGGTCATGCAAAAAAAAGTAATTGCCTTAACATACATGAGCCGATTCTCTTGACGATCCCTCTAAAATACATCAATCGCGAAAAAATACGTAACGGCGAGATCGAAGTAGGGAAATATTCGTATGATATTCTTGAGAATGGTTATATCGAGCTCCCTTAGAATTGCAAGTCACGTTGCTATTACATTGTAGGGGTTCATAAGAACTTTTGGTGAAGCGCTCATCCATCTCCCTTTAATGAATTAGGGAGGTTGATTTTTATCCTAGTGAGTGGGCCCCACTTTAGGTTAGCCAATGAATTAACTAAATAAGCCTCCTAGCCCCTAGCCAAAGAGTCACCATTTGGCTTGATTAAGAATGTCACTTGCGGCCACGTTTGGAGGCCCTTTAGGCTTATCCACAATTTTCCTAATTAGCTTGACAATCTCCCATTAAACCAATAATTAACCAATTATTCACATAATTAAGAATTATCTAAAATTATATAAAATACTAATCACTTTTAAAACACTTGATATACCTTACTATCATGATAATGTGGTATAGTACTAGTCCATAGATACAGGGTATTATAGCTTGGACCGTATTTTATCTCAAAATGTCAAACTCCAGTGAAACTCATTTTCTTCAATTCGCTTACCCTCTCACCATCACGAATTTACTTATCACTTTTTTCAAATAGCATAATACTTATAACCTCAAAATAATATTGTCCTTGAACTGATGTCAATTATCTTACGACAAATCCAACGTACAATACTACTGGGTGTAACATCGTCATAATATTGTCGAGTGTAACATCGACGTAATACTGTGAGGTGTAACACTTGTCCTTTCTCTCTTCTCTCTCCCGAATCAGCATACCCTCCAATCTCCTTTCAATCCCCACTACCTGCTGGTATGCGATGTCCATCTGCAACTCTCAAGACATGCTAAATCGGATTCTGAGGTTGAGCCCCTCGATGAATCGACGGACCTGCTCTCTAACTGTAGCAACCAAGGCTGGTGCATGTCTAGCCAAATTACTGAACCGAACCACTTACTCTGACACAGTCATAGAACCCTAGCGCAACTTCTCAAACCCTACGCGCCATACATCTCTGAGACTCTAGGGAACATGCTCCCTCAATAATAATTTCGAGAACTGAGTCCAAGTGAGTGATGATGCCTCGGCCGGACTACCCAACTTATATGCACGCCACCACCAATAAGTCGTTCCCTTAAGCTGGAACGTAGTAAAAGAAACCCCACTAGACTCCGCAACACCCATAGTACGAAGGATACGGTGACACTCCTCAAAAAAACCCTAATATTCCTCAAACGCCAATCCAGTGAAAGCGGGAGGATGGTACTTCTTGCACCTCTCGAGCCTGAGCTACTCCTCCTCAAAAAGTGATGCCCTAGCCTTGGGCCAAATTGGGGCCATTGGCTGTACTGGTATGACTTCTGCACCTGGTCAACCTAGACCCGCTGATATGTGAGAATTTTGACTATTTATTAGCGCCTTCTAGCTTTTGTTTTAGTCTAAAAGAATTGAATTGTTCTCAAAACTAATGAATGTGCTAAATTACAGGAATGTTCGAAAATGGACTCCCAAAATGAAAACCAACTCAAAAAGAGTAATCTAAATACAAAGAAATAAAAGGCACAGAAGTTACAAAGTACGAATCGCAGATTTCTATCCGCGGCCGCAGATGATAAAGGAAAGCCCATCAGACTTTCTGGCAAATTGTGAACGCACAAGAATCTTGCGGCCGCAAAAGATAAGCATGAGATCAACTTCAGACAGTTTGCAAATTCCAAGATCAAAGTCCTCTAGAATTACGGACTGCACAAGAATCATGTGGCCACGGAAGAAGTTGCTTACGACAGAAGAAGTACATGTGCATACCGCAAAAGAAAAAAGTTATGGCCGCAGTGATAAATCTACGAACCACAGAAATGATGCCTTGCGACCACAGTCAAGAATTGTGCGGCTGCAGATCCCCAACTCCTGCAAGATGAAGAATTCTACGGACCGCACATGGAATTTTGCATCCACAGAATGTCTCAATAGGCATTTTTATCCAAAATCGCCAGCTTGTATAAATAGAAGAGTTTCATGAAATTGGGAGAAGTTTTGACATCAGCAAGACTTGTACCCATTTTTCTTCGCTTCTTTTGGCAACTTTAGCTTATTTTGGTAATTTAACATTGGATTTCTCTATTTTAATCCTTCAATATGAGTTTTATTATCTTTTCTTCTTTATTTTCTTCTACACCCACTATATGTAGCTAGATTTTTATTAGGGTTGTGACCCAATCCTAGTGTGTAAACCTTATGGGTGATTAATTTTTTGTTTGTTTATGAATGAGTGTTAATTATTTAGCTTGATTCATGCTTTATTTGTGGAATTAATGGTTACAAGCATTAATTCATGCATATTTTACTTAGTCTCTTCTTCAAAAAGAGGGAACTAGTCTAGATTAACTTAATTAACAAGGAATTGGGTCAATTGAGAGATTGATTAACCCAATAAAAAGGTTCAACCAAGAGACAGTAATAACCCGACTTGAGCTCTTATCAATTATTTTGGTAGATACTCATTTGGCCTTGAGAAAGCCAAATTGGGAAAAATCACTCTCTGACCGAGAGGTATTAAGTGAGAAACGTAGTGTTGTGAGCTATAATACACCCCAATTAATAAAACGAGCAAGTCTTTATCTCATTAGGCAAACACCTAAGTCATGGTCACAACCCTAAGCCTTTTTATATCTTTTGAAAATAATCAAAAACAATCTTATGTACTTTTATACCTTTAGATTTGCAATTATTAGATGCACCGCGACGGGTGCCTGAGTCCTACCTGTCAAATATTCCTAAACGTGCATCTAGGATATGAACATGTATAACATCTGTTGAATTATGAAGGTAATATACATGAAGGAAATCTGCCAATAAGGCATATGTACGTATACATGTAGAATACAGTGGGTGAGCCAACAAGGCTGCTATAGACAACTATACATCCAAGGCTAAAAGCCGACAAGGACACATACAACCCAACTAGACATGTTGTCTACAGACCTATAATAGAAACATAATTGTACAAAGACGTGACTCATACCCATATATATATATATATATATATATATATATATATATATATATATATATATATACAAAAATCAAAAGCAAACATATTGTACCAAAATCAAAAGCAACTCCGGATCAAGTGGAGCACGCCAACTCTCGCTGATCAAAGATCCTAAGAAGGGGGACTGTTAGTTTGCCTACCTGCACCTGCGGGCATGAAATGCAGGCCCCGTGAAATAGGGAATCAGTACAAAAATGTACTGAGTATGTAAGGCATGAAAATTAGTATATAAAAGACATAAATAAAACATGGAATAAGAAAATCAATCTTTAAATCTGAATAACTTTGTAAATTCTGAAACGTTGATAATGCCATGAACGTGCGTATAAATGACATGCCATGCATAGGTATGGGTGTACATAATATCATCAAGCCACTGAGGACATCCCACCATATTCTCTCGGCCACTGTGGGCAATACTATCAACATATACCAACTGATCAGGTGGTGGTGCGTATATAATATTGTAACCTTTTTTCATATCCCATATACATATATACGTGTATATAACGCCATCTGGTCATGGGTCAATGAACATATATAAATTAGTGAAATGCATGAAAAATACATAATAATCTCAATATTCCTTTCGGATAAACTTTTTAAACTGCGTATTATTTTGAGACCAATGAACAGAAGATAATAATAATTTTCATGGGGAATCAAGAATATAGACACCCCTAATATTTCTACGAATAGAGTAATTTATAAAAACTATGCGTCGGCTTATTTCTTCGGTATAATTGGAACCATGCCAAAAGAAAAAAGGGATGGCTTTAACATATCTATTTCTTGAATTATTTGAACGAATATGCTTCTGTGAAATATGGACGAAATTTACACTTGGATTTCCTTGAAATTGGAACGAACTTGTTTTCTGATCCTAAATCTTTGTGAACCAAAGAATGGATTTAAGCTTCTGCGCAATTTGTTCCTGCTTCTTTAAAGCTTATTGAACGAAAATTCTTTTGCCTAGGATTCGTTGAAAGTTGGAAAAAAATCCTTTCTGAATGAAGCTTGTTTGAAAATGAAATTTGCTTCTGCTTCAACACTTCTTTTGAGCTAAGGTTAGTACATTATCAAGATCCATGTTCTGATCCAAAATGAAAATAAGATTCCTACTAAAGTTACATTTTACCTTAGGTGGCCACATGGATTTAATGACTTATGAATCATGTTTAGCCATTGTGGCTTTAAGCCACATGGGAGGATGGGTGAAGATTATTAATTTTTACCCACTTATTAGTTAATCGGCAATATTCTGTTACTCCTAATTAATCAATTACCCGCATACATTAAAAATTACTTAAAATTCTATTTATTTTTAATATAATATATATATATATATATATATATATATTATACTATGTAGATTATATTAACGTGGTCGTATGGTATCTTGCATGTTACTAGTTCATAATTATCGGGTATTATTACTTGACCCGTATTTTATTCCAAATTGACCATTTCCAACGAAACTCGTTTTCTTTAATCCGTGTATCCCTTTATCCTTCATAAAACTTATTTATCGCTTGTTGTAAATAGCGTAAGTACGTTAACGTCAAAATGATCTCATCCCAGAGTCTATGTCGGTTAACTGAAAACGAAATTTTTAACGTACGAAAACGCGATATGTAACATCCTTCACCCCTTAGAAACATTCGTCCTCGAATGTTTAACTCTCCGAGATTGATATAACCGTGGTAGAGTCGCCTTTGTAACAACGCTACAACCAACTCTTTCTGTAGAAACCCAATAATTTAATGTCACATAGGACCACAATCATTAATAATGACGATGGCCTTACACGACCAATAACAATAGCTAGCACAAGAATTTGTACACGCACCTTGACGTTATGATGTCTTAGTCGGACCCTTCTCTGGAGGAGTAAATAAGTAGGGATATCTAGACTTCATGTCTTCCTCAGCCTCCCAAGTCATTTCTTCCACATTGTTGTTCCTCCAAAGTACTTTCACGGAAGCTACCTCCTTATTCCGTAGCTTGCGGATTTGTCTGTCTAGAATGGCAACCGGAATTTCCTCATACGACAAGTCCTCTGTAATTTGTAGATCATTCGTGGGTACCACTCAGGTAGGATCGCCAATGCACTTCCGTATCACAGATACGTGAAAAACCGAATGGACACACTCTAATTACGAGGGCAATTCTAACTCATAAGCTACTTGGCCCACTCTCCGAATGATCCCATAAGGCCTAATATACCATGGTCTAAGTTTGCCTTTCTTGCCTAACCTCATCACACCCTTCATAGGTGACACCTTTAAGAATACCCAGTCATCAACCCCGAACTCTAAATCTCGACGCCGCACGTCAGGATATGACTTCTGACGACTTTGAGTTATCAATAATAGATCCCAGATAATCTTTACTTTTCTATGGCTTATTGAACCAGGTGTGGCCTATGTAATTTAGATTCTCCAAAATCGAATCACCTTATAGGCGACCTACACTTCCGTCTGTAAAGAGCTTCGTATGGAGCCATCTGAATGTTAGAATGGTAGCTATTATTATATGTGAACTCAATAAGCGGCAGATGATCATCCCAGCTACCTTTGAAGTCTATTACACAAGCTTGTAATATATCCTCCGGTGTTTGAATAGTACGCTCAGCTTGTCTGTCTATCTGGGGATGAAATGATGTACTAAGACTTACTTGAGTCCCCAATCCTTTTTGGAAGGACTTCGAGAAGTTAGTTGTAAATTGAGATCCACTATCCGAGATAATAGATACAGGGACACCATGCAGTCGTACTATCTCCTTGATATAAAGCCTTGCATAATCCTCTGAGGAATATGTAGTTCTAACGGACAGAAAATGGGCTGACTTTGTAATCCTATCAACAATCACCCATATAGTCGAAATTATGCTGGGTACAAGGTAAGCCTATGATGAAGTCCATATTGATTATTTCCCATTTTCCAAGCCGAAATCCCCATAGCTTGCAATAACCCACCTGGTTTCTGATGCTCAATTTTAACTTGCTGATAGTTAGGACATTGAGCAATAAACTCTTCTATATCCTTTTTCATTCCGTCCCACCAATACACTTCCCTGATATCATGATGCATCTTTGTTGCTCCTAGATGGATAAAATAACGAGAATAATGAGTTTCTCCCATAACCTGCCGACGCATCCCTGCAACATTAGGCATACATAATCATCCTCTATATCTGAGGACCCCATATTTTGTAATTTCAAATGGCATCTTCTCCTTCTGAAAGGTGGTATCCCTATAATGAACTAACACAGGATCCTCATACTGGCATTCCTTTACTTTAGTAACTAATGAGGATGTTGTCGTATCCTGAAGAGTAATTCCAACATCACCTGAATCCAGTAACTGAACTCCAAGACTAGCTTGATGATGAACCTCATAGGCTATTCCCCTATTTTCTGGCTGTAAATACGATAGGCTACACATAGATCTATGGCTGAGGGAGTTAGCTAATACGTTCGCCTTCCTTGGATGGTATAAAATATCAATGTCATAGTTTTTAAGTAGCTCCAACCATCTCCTTTGACGTAGATTCAATTCCTTTTGCTTGAAGATATACTGGATGCTCCTATGGTCCGTATAGATATCAACATGAATTCCATACAAATAGTGCCTCCACATCTTTAGTGCATGAATCACCGCAGCTAACTCTAAATCGTGGTTCGGGTATTTTTTCTCGTGCTTTCTTAGTTGTCAAGAAGCATAAGCTACAACCTTACCACGCTGCATCAGCACACAACCCAACCCAATGCCTGAAGCGTCACAATAGATAACGTAACCATCAGTCCTTTCTAGAAGCATTAGAACCGGTGCTGACATTAATCTGTCCTTTAATGCCTGGAAACTCCGTTCGTAAACATCAGTCCATTGAAACTATGCTCCCTTCTGAGTCAACTTTGTCAAAGGTGCCGAAAGGGAAGAAAATCCCTCTACAAATCTCCTATAATAACCTACCAAACCAAGAAAGTTACGGACCTCTGTTGGTGTTGTGGGCCTAGGCCAAGTATTTACTGCCTCAATCTTTTGTGTATCCACCCGGATGCCTTCACCCGAAATGATATGCCCAAGGAAAGTTACAGCGTTCAACCAGAATTCACATTTAGAAAATTTTGCATACAACTTCCATTCTTGTAGAACTCTAAGCACAGTACGTAGATGATCAGCATGATCATCCTCTAAACGAGAATACACCAATATATCGTCGATAAATACAATTACAAACAGATCTAAAAAAAAGGTCTGAACACACGGTCCATCAAATCCATGAATACTACTGGGGCATTGGTCAGACCGAACAACATAACCCGAAACTCAAAGTTCCCATATCTAGTCCTGAATGTTGTCTTCGGAATATCTTTATCCTTAACCCTTACCTGATGGTACCCGGACCTCAAGTCTATCTTTGAAAAACACTTGGCACCTTGCAACTGATCAAATAAATCATCAATTCTCGGGAGCGGGTACTTATTCTTGATCGTCACCTTATTCAGCTGCCTATAATCAATAACATTCGTAAGGAACCATCTTTCTTTCTCACAAACAAAACAAGTACTCCCAATGGTGACGTACTATGCCTGATAAATCATTTTTCAAGTAAGTCCTTTAATTTTTCTTTTAACTCTTTCAGCTCTGCAGGGGCCATTCTATAAGGAGGAATAGATATTGGGTGAGTGTCTGGTAGTAGGTCAATAGAAAACTCAATTTCTCACTCTGGAGGGAGACCCAGAAGCTCATCGGAAAAAATATCGAGAAACTCATTAACCACAGGGATGGATTAAATGGTTGGTGACTCTACTTCCACATCCTGAACCCGAACTAAGTGATAAATACCGCCCTTTCTGATCATCTTCCTTGACTTGAGGTAAGAAATGAATCTTCCTCTTGGCGATGCCGTATTACCTTTCCACTCCAAAACAGGCTCCCTTGGAAATTGAGATCGGACTATCTTTGCTCTATACAATCAACGTTGGCATGACATGAAGCCAACCAATCTATACCCATAATAACATCAAATTCTACCATATCTAACTCGATTAGATCTGCTACAGTAGATCGACCATGAACTACTATTATACAATCCATATATACCCGCTTAGCTATCACCGATTCCCCAATAGGTGTAGACACCTCAAAAGGTTTAACCAATTCAGGTTTTATTTCAAACTTACTAGCAACCAACGGTGTAACGTATGATAAGGTGGAACCTGGGTCAATAAGTGCATATACATAATAGGAGGAGACTAATAGTATACCTGTAACAACATCAGGAGAGGACTCCTGGTCCTATCGTCCTGCCAACGCATAAATGCTATTCTGAGGGCTGCTCGAGCTAGATGCTCCTTGGGGACCTGGCTCAGGTAGGCATACTGATGATAACGAACAAGCTACAAATCCCGCTGGCTGAGCTATGCTGGCATTACCTCTCATCAGATAATCCCTCATAACGTGGCCCAGGTAACCACAAGTATAACAAACACCTAATCCCATACGGCACTGCCCAGTATGCTGCTTACCACATTGAGCACATCATGGCAAGGGCGGCCTCATCTTATTTGAGTCACCCCTATACTGGGAACCTGAGGCCCTAAAATTCTTACCAGACCCTAAATGTGTGAAACTATCGAAGCTCTTACCGCCAAACTGAGGGGGTGCGCTAGTCGATGGCTGGGCTGGACACCTCAGGTATTGCTGCCTATGACCACCTCGAAACTCACTAGAAGGACCCGAAGACCTTTCTCTCTTATTCTAGGCCCTATCATGCTCACAATTGGCCTTCTATTTCTATTTACACTCCTCTACACCCTGAGCGTATGCCTGAATACGAGAATATCCATGTCTGGCTGAAGTGAGACCGACATACAATCGTTAAGCAAGTGAGGCTCTAATCCCATAACGAACCAGTGAACCGGATCCTCCATCTTAGGTACAATAGTGGGAGCATACCTAGCCAACAAATCAAACTGAAGATTGTACTCCCAAACACTCATGTTACCTTGTCGAAGGGTCAAGAACCTATCAACTCTAACTTGTCTAAGCTCTGGTGGAAGATAATGACAAAGAAAAGCTTCTGTAAACTCTTGTCATACCGCCGGATGGGCATCCTCACCTCTAAACAACTCCCATGACTCATACCAATTAATTTCAACATCTCGGAGTCTATAGGAAGCTAGCTCAACTAACTCAGTCACAGTGGCCTTCATTACCCGTAACGTCCTCCGCACCCTATCAATAAATACTTGAGGGTCCTTATTTGGATCTGCTCCAGGAATACTGGATGGTCTAAATTAATAAAGTCACGAACCCTTGCACTAACGGACCTATCTGCATGACCAATACCTACTTCCTGATGTCGTTACTGTGCAGCTACTAATCAGGTCAATAACTAAATAGCATCTCTCATCTCCTGACCCAGCTCATCCGGCTGAGGTGCTAAATGTACAGGGGTGGGCGCTGGAGCTGGTGCCCCTCGAAGCTATTCTGGAAAAGGTGGGGTATGTGAAGTGTGAGATAGAACCTCACCATGAGACTCTCCCCGAAACCTGGCAACTCGTGGCGCTCGACTAGTAGTCTCGCCAGCCACGGACTTTCCCTTTTGGGAGGCTGTACTCTTTGGAGGCGTCGCTGAAAATATAACATATCATTAGGAACATGAATTCTTGTATTGCACGATCTGAGATAAAAAGAGAGGATAACATCCTATATGTCCTATAGCCTCCTATTTATAAGTGTGGTACACGACACACGTATAAACAAGATTCTACTAGAAACGGTGTGTAGACAACCCTAGGACAAAACTGCTCTGATACCAATTTTGTCATGACCTAAACCGATGGGCCGCGGTGGGTACCTGAGTCCTACCTGTCAAACATTCCTAAGCGTGCATCTAGGATATGAATTTGTATAACATCTGTTGATATTTGAAGGTAACATACATGAATTAAACCTTCCAACAAGGCATATGTACGTATACATGCAGAATAAAACGGGCGAGCCGGCTAGGCGGCTATAGACAACTATACATCCAAGACTGAAAGCCGACAAGACCACGTACAACCCAACTAAATATACTGTCTACAGACCTCTAATAGAAACATAATTGTACAAAGACAGGACTGAGCCACATCATACCCATATATATATACATATATATATACACACACACACACACTAATGTATCTTACCAAAATCAAAATCAACTCCGGATCAAGTGGAGCACGCCAACTTTCGCTAATCAGGGATCCTAAGAAATGGGACCGTCAGCTTGCCTACCTGCACCTACGGGTATGAAACATAGGCCCTGTGAAATAGGGCGTCAGTACGAAATATGTACTAAGTATGTAAGGAATGAAAATTAGTACGTAAAAGACATAGATGATACATGGAATAAGAAAACAAATCTTTAAATCTGAATAACTTTATAAATTCTGAAATATTTATAATGTCATGCACATGCATATAAATGTCGTGCCATACATAGGTATGGGTGTAAATAATATCATCAAGCCACTGAGGACATCTCATCATATAGTCTCGGGCATTGTGGGTAACATTATCAACATATACCAGCTGATCAGATGGTGGTACGTATCTAATGTTGTAACATTTTTCCATAGCCCATATACATATGTTTACATATGTTTACATATATACGCGTATATAACACCATCTGGTCATAGGTCAATGCACATGTATAAATGAGTGAAATGCATGAAAAATAAATAATAATCTCAGTATTCCTTCCGGATAAACTTTTTCAACTGCGTATTATTCTGAGACCCATGAACAGAAGATAATAATAATTTTCATGGGGAATCAAGAATATAGACACCCCTAATTTTTCTACGACTAGAGTAATTTATGGAAACTATGTGTCTGCTCGTTTCTCGGTATAATTGGGACCATGCCAAAAGAAATAAGGGATGAATTTAACATATCTATTTCTTGAATTATTTGAACAAATCTATTTCTGTGAAATATGGAGGAAATTTACACTTGGATTTCCTTGAATTTGGAATGAACTAATTTATGCTCCTAAAGTGTTGTGAACCAAAGAATGGATTTAAGCTTCTGCGCAATTTGTTCCTGCTTTTTTAAAGGTTATTGAACGAAAATTCTTTTGCCTAGGATTCGTTGAAAGTTGGAATGAAATCCTTTCTGAATGAAGCTTGTTTGAAAATGAAATTTGCTTATGCTTCAACACTTCTTTTGAGCTAAGGTTAGTACATTATTCAAGATCCATGTTCTGATCCTAAATGAAAATAAGATTCCTACTAAAGTTACATTTTACCTTACGTGGCCGCATGGATTTAATGACTTATGAGTCATGTTTAGCCATTGTGACTTTATGCCACGTGGGAGGGTGGGTGATTATTAGTCTTTACCCACTTATTGGTTAACTGGATAATATTCCATTACCCGTAATTAATCAATTACCCGCATAATTTAAAAATTACCGCAAATTACTTAAAATTTTATTTATTTTTAATATACTATATATATAATCTATACATTATATTAACGTGGTCATATGATATCTTACATGGTACTAGTTCATAATTATTAGGTATTATTGCTCGGCCCGTATTTTATTCCAAATTGGCCACTTTCAACAAAACTCATTTTCTTTAGTCTGTGTACCCCGTTATCCTTCATAACACTTATTTATCGCTTGTTGTAAATAGCATAAGTACGTTAATGTCAAGATGATCTCATCCCCGAGTCTACGTCGGTTAACTAAAAATAAAATTTTTAACGTACGAAAACGCGAGATTTAACAAGTTACTTATTCTAAATATATACTACTAACTCCTATCATAACTCCCTATGGATTTGATCTCGACTCTTATTGGTTTTTATTATTGCAAACGATCGAGTCATACCTCTTAAAAGGCGTGCATTTGGACGTGATTAATTTTTAGTGTCGTTGTCGGAAAGTTAATGACGGTTTTAACTATATATTTGGGTTTGAGTTTAGATTATTTTCTTTTCCTTTCGTGATACCAATTAGTGTGAATATATTGTAGGTACAATAATGGAAAACAACAATTATCAACTCGGAAACTTGCCTTTGGAGGATGTGGACGTTGAGGATGACCAAGTGGAAGAGGTTCCTCTTGAACCTCAAGCAAATAGAAGAGGCCAGGTGCCTCAAGACAACGTCCCGGTTCCACCCCCCTCCTCCACCAAGAGCGGCTCCACACCGGATATTGTCGAATAAAGGGTATGCAAGTGCCATAATTCCGCCCCGTATTAGGGAGGGAAACTTTGAAATCACAAAATGTAATGCTCACATTGATAGAGCAACGAGGATTCTTCATCAGGGCTCCAAGTTAAAATCCATACAAACACTTAAAGGGGTTTGTGGACGTAAACAAACAAACGTCTCCGAAGATACTTTATGGTTAAGGATTTTCCTTTCTCTCTCTGGGGGGAAAGCCTTAGATTGGTTGGAAAGATTGCCAAACCATTCCATCCGTACTTGGGATGAGTTAAAGGAGAAAGATTGCCAAACCATTAAACTCTTAGAGGCGAGATTCTAGCATTCAAGCAAGAACCCAATGAGCCGTTACATGAGATATGAGAGTGGTGTAGAACAATGGTCAAAGAGTTCCCCAATAACGATATGACGGAAAATATAATTCATCAAACTTTCTATCGAGGGATCAATATGATCAACCAATATGTGGTGAATCAACTTGCCGGTGGAAATTTCATGACAACACCGTATGCGGAAGCTTGTGAGATTTTTGATGAAATGGCGGATGAATCATTGGCATGGCAAATCTAAACTAATGTCCCACAAGGTGATCCAAACGTGATTTACCTCCATAAAGAGTTGCATGACCATGAGCAAGCCATTGCCAAATTGACCACCACTATGAATCGAATAGCAAAGGCTCAACTTCAACAAGTGCAAAGTCCTAAGCAAGTCAATGCCATATAGGGAGTTAACATGATGGCGAACAATAGAAGGACCAAGGGTTGCAAGTGCAAAACCAAGTGGAGAATGTGCAAGAAGATATTGGGTTTTATCAAGATGAATCTTACAATGAACAAGAAGAGGAAGTGCAATATGTGAACAACTTTCAAGGGCATCGAAACAACGTCCAAGGCCCAAGTCCACACGACCTCAAAACAACAAAGAGAATTAGAATTCTAACAACCAAGGTAATTAGAATGATGGGAACAATCAAGGGAATTGGTATAACAATAATAATCAAGGAAATTAGGGAGTAACAATCAAGGCAGATGGAACAATAATCAAGGCAATCGGGGTCAGGTTTTCAAAGGCCCCCGATGTATCAACAATCGAGAAAACCGCCTCCTTATCCTTCCCATGACCCAAGTTCATCCAATAATAAAATGGGGTGAATTGAGAATATGTTCAAGCAAATGATGGAAAAGAATGCCGATTCGGATGCCCAACTCGCCTCACACACCACATCAATTCGCAACTTAGAAGTCCAAATAGGGCAAATCTCTTAAGCTCTAAATTCTCATCCTAAGGGGGATCTACCAAGTGACATGGTGGTAAACCCAAACAATAGGAACAACAGGGGGCATGCCATGGTCGTTACTACAAGAAGTGGAAAAGGTTGGAATGCACCCACCTCAAGTCAAAAGAAACTTGTGGATGATGAGCAAGTAGGACAAGAAGAAGAGACACCGAACAATGTGGTGCAAGCAAATGATGAAGTGCGTATTGATATTAATGACAATGTGGAAGAGACTCAAGAGAAAGTGAACCAGTCTAGGGATTACTTTATTGACATATCGAAACCGGTAGTGCAAATGGCAAAGTCACCATTACCTAAGCCTCCTCCTCCATATCTTCAAAGGCTTGCCAAGATATTCAAAAAGTTTATTTATATATGAAGAGTATCTCGATCAATGTTCCATTAGTTAAATCTTTGGAAAAAATTCCCTGTTATTTAAAGTTTATGAAGGATTTGGTGACAAAGAATCGTCGATGAATTTTGAAACTATCAAAGTCACTGATCAAGTGAGTGCAAGTTTGCATTCAATGGCTCCTAAATTGGAAGATCCTGGTGCTTTCACAATCCCTTGTACCATTGGAAATGTTGAGTTTGCTATTGATGGACTTTGGCAGATATTCAGGGGATAAGCCCAGCAATTTACATGCATAAGATCAACTTGGATGAAGGCACTAAACCATATTTTGAACATCAAAGGATACCAAATAAATCCATGCAAGAGGTATTCAAAAAGGAGATTATCCAGTGGTTGGATGTTGGGGTTTTCTACCCCATTTCCGATAGTTCGTGGACTTCTCCTGCTTAATGTGTACCAAAGAAGGGGGCATGAAGATGGTCTCTATTAACAAAGATGAGTTGATTCCTACAAGAACAGTGATCGGATGGAGAGTGTGTATGGACTATCGCAAGCTTAACAAAGTCACAAGGAAGGATCATTTCCCACTTCCTTTCTTAGACCAAATGCTTGATAGGTTGGCTGGCCGTGCTTTCTATTACTTTCTTGTTGGGTATTCGGGCTACAACCAAATCCTTATTTCTCTGGAGGATCAAGAGAAAACAACTTTTACATGTCCCTGTGATACTTTCACCTTCAAGCGGATGTCGTTTGGTTTATGTAATGCACCGGGGACTTTTTAAAGGTGTATGATGGCTCTCTTCATGAACATGGGGGTGGACTACCTTGAAGTTTTCATGGATGACTTCATGGTGGTTAGGGATTCCTTTGACGATTGTTTGGCTAATTTCAATAAAGTATTGGCAAGATGTGAGGAAATGAATTTGGTGCTAAATTGGGAGAAGTGTCTTTTCATGGTTGAGGAAGGCATTGTCCTTGGCCACAAGATCTAAAATAATGGAATTGCAGTCGACAAAGAAAAGATTGAGGTGATTTCTAAACTTCCACCTCCAACTTTGGTGAAGGGCGTTCGAGTTTCTTAGGCCACGTGGGGTTTTACCGGCATTTCATCAAGGGTTTTTCTAAAGTGGTGAACCCGTTGTGAAAGCTTTAAGACAAAGATGTTAAGTTTCACTTCAATGATGATTGTATGAAAGCCTTTGAGTTGCTAAAGTTCAAGTTGACAACTACTCCCATTACCATTGCTCTTACTTGGAGTATCCCTTTGAGCTCATGTGTGATGCTAGTGATGTAGCGGTTGGGTTGGTTTGGGACAACGCATAAACAATATTTTTCATCCGATATACTATGCTAGTAAGACCATGAATAGTTCCCAAGTCTATACTATTACAGAGAAAGAGCTCCTTGCCATTGTGTTTGCTGTTGAGAAGTTCCGCCCGTACTTGATGTGCAAAAAAAATGAAAGAGTTAAAGGGATTCAAAGAAAGAAAATAATACCAAACATGGAGAAATATAAATGTATTGGTCAAGAAAGAGTGATGTTAAGTCTCTCTATTCTCCCAAGGATAAGAAAATGCCTCAAGGAATCGGCAAAGTATGACCCGAGAATTAAAAGATAGAGTGCTTAAGGAAGGTGTACCTATTTATCCATATTGTACCAATCCCTAATCCAAAATCCTTCATTACATCCCAAAAGAAGTCCTACCTAATTTTGAGCCGAGTGAGCTACATTGGTGGTGATCTGCATGAGGGGCAAGCTTAAGGTACTGGAAGCCATACTTGTGATATTCTCTTGATAGAGATGAGTGAACCTTTCATAAATTTTTTAATTGAATGTTAACTTCTTAAGTGATCTTAGAAAATGGAGAGTAGAGGAGGAGTTTGAGATCCTCCATGACCTACAAGATAGAGCAAAAGTCCTTGATGACTAAAGTCAACCCTTGATGCTCAAATGTCACAATAGAGCAATAAGGCTTAAAAGTTGTTGCCTTGTCAATAATGCATGAGTGATGTGGGTAATTGTTGGTCCCAACTGAAGTGTGAATGATTCACCCATGGTTATTAATAATGTCCCATAAGTTTTGGAGGTGGGAACTATTTTATTTGCTTGAGGACAAGGAAAGACTTATGTTTAGGGAAGTTGATAAGTGGAAATTTTGAATACATATTAACGCCTTTTCAGCTTTTGTTTTAGTCAAAAAATATTGAATTGTGTTCACGAAACTGATGAAATGTGCTAAATTGCAAGGATGTTGGAAAGTGGAATCCCGAGATAAAACCCGACTCAAAAAGGAGTAATCTAAAAACAAGACAATAAAAAGCATAGAAGTTACAAAGTGTGGATCGCAGATATCTATCTGCGGTCGTAGATGATGAAGGAAAGCCCATCAAGACTTTCTGGAAAATTGCGGACCGTACAAGAATGTGCGGCCGCAAAAGATAAGATTGAGATAAACTTCAGAGAGTTTGCAAATCTCAAGATCCAAGTCCTCTAAAATTGCAGACCGCACAAGAATCATGCGGCCGCAGAAGAAGTGCCTTGTAGTCGCAGAAGTACATGTGCAGACTGCAGAAGAACAAGTTGCGACTACGATAATAAATCTGCAGACTACAAAAATGATGTCTTGCGGTTACAGTCAAGAATTGTGCGGACGCAGATCCTTAACTCCTGCAAGATGAAGAATTCTGCATACCACACATGGAATTGTGCAGCCGCAGAATCTCTCGAGGGGAATTTCTGTCCCAAATTATTAGCTTTTTATAAATAGAAGAGTTTCACAATATTAGGTAAATTTTTTACATCAGCAAGTCATGTAGCCGTTTTTCTTTGCTTCTTTTGGCAATTTTAACTTATTTTGGTGATTTAACATTGGATTTCTCTATATTAATCCTTCAATATGCTTTTTATTATCTTTTCTTCTTTGTTTTCTTCTACACCCACTATAAGCAGCTAGATTTTTACTAGGGTTGTGATCCGACCCTTGTGTGTAAACCTTATAGGTGATTAATTTTATACTTGTTTATGAATGGGTGTTTATAATTTAGCTTGGTTCATACTTTATTTGTGAAACTAATGGTTGCAAATATTAATTCATGCCTATTTGAATTAGTCTCTTTTTGAGAAAGAGGGACCTAATATAGGTTAACTTAGCTAACAAGGAATTGGTTCAATTAAGAGATTGATTCACCCAATAAAAGTGTCAACCAAGAGATAGTAAAAACCGTACTTGAGCTCTTATCAACTATTTTTGTAGATACCCATTTGGTCTTGAGAAATTCAAATTGGATAAAACCACTCTTTCACCGAGTGGTATTGAGTGGGTAACATAGTGTTGTGAGCTATAATACACCCCAATTAATAAAACGAGCACAAAAGTAGTTATCTAATTAGGCAAATACCTATGTCATGGTCACAGCCACAGGCCTTTTTGTATCTTTGGAAAACACTCAAAAATAATTTTCTCTAGTTTTATACCTTTAGATTTGCAATTGTTAGCTTAATTTTAGAAGTAGAAACACAACCCTATTTGTGAAAGTACAATCTAGATACTTCACTTACTTATTTCGAATATATACTACTAACTCTCATCTTAACTCCATATGGATTCGATCCCAACTCTTGTTGGGTTTTATTATTGCAAACAACGGTGCCATACCTCTTAAGAGGCATGCATTTGAACGTGATAACCCACTACTCTAGGGTACAATCGATGGGAGTCTATGATCCTCCCACGGCCTGAGATGTGGCAGGAGCAAGTGGTATCAACCATGCCTAAGACAAAGTGCCTAGAAAGCTGGTATAGAAGCAGGTATCTCAGGTGCATGTCCTACGACGTGAGCTACTGGTGGCTCCTCTTTAGCAGCTCGTGCAGGTCATCTAGCTGCACCACGTGGACGTCCTCGGCCTCTACCCTAGCCTCTCGCAGCTCTAGCATGGGGCGCGGGTGTCTGGTCATCCGATTCAACTGTACATGTCCTCACTATCTATAAGAGAATAGAAAGACAGAAAATTTTGAATTCGAAGTCAAAGGCATCGCACTGTAAGGAATCAAAGAATTGAAGCTTTTCCGAATAGTTCCATAGCCTCCCAAAGATAAGTAAAGATGTCTCCGTACTGATCCGCGAGACTCTACTAAACTTGTTTGTGATTCATAACGCATATGAATCTAGAGCTCTCATAGCAACTTGTAACAATCCCAATATTCCTATGTAGGATGTCGTGAGGGTACCTAGTTTTTAAGACTAGGTAAGCCTAACAATATCTGAAAATAAAGGAAATAAGGACTAAAATCTCAAATATATATATATATATATATATATATATATATATATATATATATATATATATTGAGCACTTATATTAAGAACAAAAGTGTTTACCCACTCATTCAAATTAAACCATAGTTCTGGCATTCCAACCCCCAAGAGGTAGCTAAGAAAATAATTAGCCCTTCAGCCAATTTCATTCAAAACACCCACCAACATACCCAAAAATATTATGAGTTTATTCTTACAGATACAAGATCTTGCTTGTTTAAGCCCCATAAAGAAAAACAAACCCAATCATATGTCACCCATACTATGGTGTGGATTAAATAAATAATCTCACTGAAAGAATGGGGAACCAGTCCAGCCAAATATAAAAGACTTTCTCAACCTTTTGACCCACAATTTTTCAATTACTATGACTATCAGGCAGCGTGGATGAAGCTTTCACCTTCCAAAACAAACTTGGAAATCATTCGTGGTACATACTCTGGAGTAAACAATTAACCTCTGACTTTCCTCAGTGGTTTAAACATCAATGGTGGCCTGTATATGGTCATAGAGCTGAAATCCTCCCAGCACCAGTAAAAGAATGATATGATTATTCCTGTCATAAGTTTTCTAGTGAACAGCAAATACCCATACTCCTCCAATTTTCCCACCGATTTCATATCCCATGGATATACTCCCAAAAGTTTTCCTTCCACAAGCCAGAAGAACATAAAGGACTACCATGGTTAGCCCTCCAAGGACACTGTATATGGTTTAAAATGTGGGATTCATCTGAAGCCTATGTACCTGCAGTAGACTAGTGGTTTTTATCCCATCCACAGTATCTAGTTATAACAGATGCTGCTCAAATTTTATTTTTACAATAAAAGTCCATTGTAAGTGCACAACTAAAAATCCAGCAGCATGCTTGATTTTATTCAGCAAATGGAGCAAATTCTTGATACCCTCAAGATACAAATTCCAAGTCAACAAATCAAGCATCTTTGTCTGACAAATCATCAGAGGAAGAAGAAGAATAAGAAGAAGAAGAAGAAGAAGACCTTGATTTAATGTTCTGAAAAATTAATCAGAAATTACATCAGCATGACACCACAATGACATCGCAGCTGACATCATCCATGACATCAGCTAGCACTTACTCCTAATGACATCATGGATGACATTAGAAAACGCTATGTAATTTTTACTCTTTTAGCTATAAATAGCCCCACATATCACTTGTAAGAAACACACCTTACACTACCACTTGAGAAAGAATTCGATCCCTCTCTAGAATTGGTTAGAGCTCTCTCTCGGCTTTATTAATATAAGTTTTTTACTTGTATTATCAATTTTTTAATTTTAATAATAATCAAGTTTATATTTATTTTTCTCCTATACAAGTTTACGTTTACATTACTCTGCATTATGGTCGGTTATACCGCCTAATTTACTTTATCATATTTTATTTATATGGTCGGCTCTACCCCATAAATTTATTTACTTGCAAGCTAACAATATCTTCTGCAGGTTTAATTATCATATTATTATTCGCTTCCTATCCTTACATTTATTTCTTTTTTCCCTAATCGTTTAGGGGCTTCGTTTCCGGTCCCTTGGTATCAGAGCCATAGGGGAAAGTAAGGATTATTATTCTTGTTTTTAACTTGCTCTTATATGGAATTGATAGATCAGACTTAGATCTATATATATATATGACTTTTTTTTTATATTTTTTTTAAATCTTATATTTTTCATAAGAAAATCTATTAATGTTGGCACTGTGATCTTTTCGGATCTGCACTGAAAGCGGTTTTCCGAGAAAAGTGGATGTGATAATTCTCAGTTGGCTTGCATATGGTTATTTATAACCTTTGAGTCATCCTAAAGAACAACTTCTTAAGAAATTATTGGATTTAATTATTACATATAAAAGAACATATATCCATGGATTTAATTTTTAAGATCTAACTTTTCTCCATAATATTCAGTTAAGAACTTAAATATTATCCTTATGGAACACAGTGGTCTCTTGAACCAAGAACAGGAAGCATTAAAGGTATAATCGTTAAATTTATCGTAATTACTTGCAGATCTAAGCCATGTCTTTCTTCCATCCTTTTTTCTCTCCTTCAAAAAATTCCTTCTTATCTCCAACTCCTTCATTTTCCTCCTCATCATCCTCCTACAATCCCAAACTCAAATAAGAAATTAGCTTTTCTGATTTGCAGCAATCAATTGATGACTGGAAGATCCCTAAATATCAACAGTCTACAATTTACAAGTCTTCACGATGGCCCTTGACCAGTGATTACCATATTTCTATAATTGAGCAAACCATTCCTCTGTAATCAGACCATGAGGAAATCAAACTTTTAAACCCAAAGTCTATAGAAAAGTATAGACAGAAATACCATTATCTCCACTTTGGTTTTGTACAGATTGCAGCTAGACCTCTGTCTAGGGAAGGTTTAGACACATCTCGACTCCTCTGTCTTAGAGACTCTAGATTTTTAGACTTCAATGATTCCCTCCTAGGAATTGTAGAAACCAGCTTTTATAGCGGACCAATTTACTTTGATTGTTTTCCTAATTTTACGGTGTCTCTTAGAGATAGAAATATCTTAGATTCTTTAACTCTTAATGTTAAAACAGCCAATTACAAAACCAAAATTGGATCCTTACCAGTAGCAATTATTTAGAGAATACAGTATAAAGCCATGAGTACTGCTTTTAACACTAGAGCTATGAAAACCGTCCATAAAGGGAAAATTGTTCTTTTCAAAATAGATCAACAAAAGGTCTCACCTGTAAATACCAAAACCCATTTCTTGGAGCCAAGTTTCCCTACCACAAAATTGGTTACCGCAAGATGCTACTCAGGCTGAGAAACCGGAAAATACTAATGTCTCTCAAATCCAACAATATTCTAGCGGATCTGTAGCTATTTCCTTCCAAAGGTCCCTCAGCCAAAGAGTCTCTGTCTCATCCGCTTCAGCATAGTCTGAGATTCAGTCTAGAAGACATTCAATATCTTCTTTTCCTTCTAGAGTCGAAACTGTTAATTTTGACTATAGAATCCCCCAAGCCAAATATTCTGTAAAAACAACCCCTCCAACCGAAGTTAATTATAAACAACCTCAATCTCCCACTTACTCAGCTTTGGGTGCTGAATTAGGTGTTTTGGAAAAAGACCTCCAAATTGATAAAGAAAAACTTCGAGCAAATTTTTATTCAAAAGAAAATATTTTAAAAAGAACTTGGTTTTTCTAGAAGTTTCAAGGTGACGACAGAAAAATCTCCAAAGTATTTACTATGAGTCTTTAAACTACAAAAAAGAACAAATCAATTTCTTTGAATGGTTTGAGGCTTATGCTGAATATCACCAGTAATATTTTCCATTTTCTAAATCTGTTAATGTTTCAAAAATTTGGAAAACCTCCTTTGGAGAAGAAGTCTTCTCAGAACTTCCTCCGGCACAAGGATTTTCAACAAGTAATGTAAATGCTTCGGTAATTGCTAATCCTTTCAAATTAAAAAACGAAAATGAAGTTATTACATGAAAAGATATTAAAAGTATTTTGAACAAAATAATTATACAAACAAATATTTACAATCTCTTGGTGAATATTTGGTTACAAAACCTACTTCATCATCCAGTTCTAAGCCAACAAATACCCCCACTTCTTCAATCCCTTTATTTAAACCTTATGAGATCCCTAGAACTTTTGCTACAGAACTCCGGATCCCCCAAGCTAAAGACTATCCTTAGATCTCTGACCTTCAGCGTAGGATCCTAGAAATAGAGAAAACACTGATAGCTCATGATACTCCAACTAAGGAGTCTTCTGTCAGTGTTCTCTGAGAAGACGATTCTGACCGAAAAACCACTTCACAGTCAGAACAACTTTATGAAAATCCCTCCCTCGAAATTAACCACATCGGAACGGGATCCTCCAACTGGCATCAGGCTCAAAGACTTTACTATTCTAGAGCTACCTATCCTGATGTAGCCTTAGAAAAAAGACCCAGTGCTATGCAAAACAACTATAATTCCAATCTTAGCAAATAAGATAAAAACCAAATTCGATTGAGTGTCCGAGTTGATTCGACAGGAGAAGCAATTCTTAAAGATGGCCTTACCATTCCTGATTCGACCAACACCCTGATTTATACCATTATCAAAACATTCATAGGTATTCCCGGTATCTTTTTGGAAAGATCTTTTGAGATACTTAACAACCTTAAGTATAAAACCCTTTCTGATTTCATATGGTGTCAAGATTCCTTTCTTACCCGAATCTATGAAAAGCCTAATGGAAATCTCCGATATTGGAAAGAAAAATTCCTAGATGGTTTACCTAAGTCTCTTAGGGATTTAGTTAAAGAAGAACTCCAAAATCAACATTCTGGTGATATTATTCCTTACGAACAAATCACCTATGGACAACTCACAAGTCTCATTCAACATGTCGCTCTCAAAATATGTCGGCATGATAAAATATTGAGACACTTAGCCAAAGATAGAGCACAAATTTGTCGAGATCTAGGTAGTTTCTGTGAACAATTTGGTTTACCACCTTGTAACAAAAAGCCTCACAAGAGACGAAAAACCAAGGATATGGAGATTACGAAATATAGGTCTTCTGTACCCAAGTTTAGGAAAGCCAAACCGTTTTCTTCCAAATCCAAAACCTTTCCCAGTAAACATAAACCAACAAACTTCCAAACCCCCAATTCTAGCAAATGTTTTAAGTGCAACAAACCGAGCCAAGTAGCCAAATACTACAAGTTGTCTAACAAAGTTAGAAATCTTGATTTAGATGAGTCTGTTCTTAACCAAATCGAACAACTTTTATTAGAAGATAGTGACACTTTCGATGTTGCCGATGATGAACTTGAACAACAATTTAACCAACTCGAAGATGATGACACAATATCATCTTTATCCCAGTCTAGTCAAGAAGAACCTGCAATTAACATTCTCTCCAAAGAACATGACCTTTCTTGAAATAATAAGCAATCTCCAAGATTCTGAGAAAAAGAAGTATTATCTCGAGCAGTTCAAACGAACAATTGATAAGCCTTCTACATCTTCGTCTAGTGTCTTTTCCAATCATCCACAAGTTTCCAATACCTATAATATTACTGATATCCTCAGTAGATTCCCTTCCCAAAAACCTAAGGTAGTAACTATCCAAGATCTCCAATCTGAGATAGCATTCCTTAAGGAAGAAATTCGAGAAATTAAGTCTAGGCAAGAATTAGACCGCCTTGTTCTCCAACAGCTCTCTACCAAACCTGAAGAGTTCAAACCAACTAAAGTCAAGCCAGTTGAACAAGAAGTTTTTTGCAACCACCTCTCCCGAATTTCTATAAGGAAATGGCACATGAGAGTCATCCTAATTGTCAATAAGTCCTTTACTTTGGATATTATTGCCTTATTTGATACAGGTGCAGATCTCAACTCCATACAAGAAGGGCTCATTCCAACCAAATTCTTTGAAAAGACCAAAGAAGGTCTTAGGGCTGCTAACGGCGAGAAACTAGGAATTAGCTAAAAAATGTCTGATGTTGAAGTTAGAACCTCCCTAGAAAATTCTAGATAGTCCGCCTCAAGGTCTTTCCTATTAGTAAAAGACCTTAATAATCCAGTTATATTAGGAATTCCCTTTATCAAAGAACTCATACCTTTTATGTTAACAAAATAAGAAATTCTAATCGAACGCATAGGAGGTAGAACCCTTCTTCCTTTCGATAGACATCCAATGAAAAAATTCTTGTCTACCATAAAGAGTAAAGAAGCACAAATCAATTTTATCAAAAAATAAGTAGCGTTCCAAAAAGGTTACAACAGCAGCTTCAAAATTCTTCTCTCCAATCCAAGATAAAAATTTTAGAGACCAAAATCCAGGAAGAACTTTGTGCTGATTTACCTACAGCCTTTTGGAATCGCAAGAGACACATTGTTAGGCTCCCTTACGAACCTGACTTTGATGAAAAAACAATCCCCACAAGAGCTTGTCCGATTCAGATGAATTACGAGCTAACCATTCATTTTCAAAAAGAAATCAATGATCTTCTTAAAAAATGCATCATCTCTCCAAGCAAATCCCCTTGGAGTTGCGCTGGCTTTTACATCAATAAAAATTCTGAAATAGAAAGAGGTGTCCATTGATTAGTCATCAATTATAAACCTTTGAACAAAGCACTTCGCTAGATTAGATACCCTATTCCAAACAAAAAGGATTTACTTCAAAGGCTTTATGCTGCAACTATTTTTTCAAAATTTGATCTAAAATCAGAATTTTGGCAAATTCAAATCGATCCCCAAGAAAGGTATAAAACTGCTTTTACAGTACCATTTGGACAATATGAATGGAATGTAATGCCATTTGATTTAAAAAATGCTCCTTCCGAATTTCAAAGGAAAATGAATGATATTTTTAATCCTTTTTCAAATTTTATTATTGTCTATATTAATGATGTTCTAGTATTTTCTACTAGCATAGATCAACATTTTAAACATCTAAAGGTTTTCTTTAATGTTATCAAAGAAAACGGATTAGTTTTATCAAAAACTAAATAGTCTTTTTCAAACCAACATCTAATTTCTTGGGCATAATATCGAGTAGGGAAACATTATCCCTATTCAATGATCCATACAATTTGCTGAAAAATTTTCTGACCACATTTTAGATGAGACCCAACTTCAAAGATTTTTAGGATGTATTAATTATGTCTCAGATTTTATTCCTAGACTTAGCAATTTACTAAAACCTCTCCATGAGAGGTTGAAAAAACCTCAACCTCCTTGGACTTCAGTCCACACCAATGTTATCAAAGAAATCAAGTTGAAAGTCAAAGACCTTCATTGCTTATCTCTCCATGATCCTTCTACATTCAAAATAGTTGAGACTGATACATCAGACATTGGCTATGGTGGCATTTTAAAGCAGAAAAAAGATAACAAGGAACAAATTATTGCATTTGCATCAAAAAATTGGAATAATTCCCAACAAATTATCCTGTGATTAAAAAAAATTAGCAATTACTTTGTGCATTTCTAAATTTCAAGCTGATTTATTAAATCAAAAATTTTTGTTAAGAATTGATTGTAAAGCTGCGAAATCTGTTTTATAAAAAGATGTACAAAATCTTACTTTTAAACATATATTTGCTAGATAGCGAGCTATTTTTATCTATTTTTTATTTTGATATAGAATATATCAAAAGGAGCTCAAACTGTATTCTGGATTTTCTTACTAGAGAATTCTTGTAGGGAAGATAAAATGCCAAGAAAAAAGAAAGCCGATATTTCAGATCCTCCAATACCTTCTCTCCCTCCTCCGGAGAAACAAATTACTGAGACAATACCAAAACAGTCTGATACAGATGTTGTTTCCACACAACAAAAATTTTCAGTTGCCTCCAAGCAACTCCCAAAGGACACAGCTGGACCAAACCAGCCCAAATATAGAATGCCATCAGACTACGCCAGGAGCGGAGTCCCCTAAGTTCGTCTGATAGAAAGTTTAGGACTAATCTCAATTTCCAGTCCAAAAAAAATGGGCAGACCTAGTTGAAGAAGAAGAATCTCAACAATCTCAAACTCAACTAGCACAAACCATGTATTCTCCTTAGACAGAAGAAGAATTCATGCAATGGCAACAACTCATGGGCATTAAAAATCAAATGGCCATGCCCTCCTTATTTAAAAAACAACTGAGAGATCAGTATCAATTGTATAAAAATTATTGTTCCAATGTGGCGGCATAGCCACGCATCTTCTTCCAACTCCGTGGTGGCCCAAAGTCACATGGACTCTTCACTTCCTGTAGTTGCAAAAAGCACCGCACAAAAAATATTGGAGGCTAAAAGCCACATTGCAGGTACAGGGTGTCCATCCAACATCCCTAAGACTATAACCAATCGGTCACTTTCTTCATCAGTGCCGCAACCTGTTTCTGTACACAAAGGCTCTCCCTCCGATGAACCCACTTATATTAAGAACGAAAGTGTTTACCCACTCATTCAAATTGAACCAGAGTTCTGGCATTCCAACCCCCAAGAGGTAGCTAAGAAAATACTTAGCCCTTCAGCCAATTTCATTCAAAACACCCACCAACATATCCAAAACTATTATGAGTTTATTCTCACAGATACTAGATCTTGCTTGCTTAAGCCCCACAAAGAAAAATAAACCCAATCATATATCACCCACACTACAGTGTGGATTAATAAAATAATCTCAACGAAAGAATGAGGAACCCATCCAGCCAAATACAAAAGACTTTCTCAGCCTTTTGACACATAATTTTACAATTAATGTGACTACCAGGAAACATGGATGAATGCTTTCACTTTTCAAAACCAACTTGGAAAGCATTTGTGATTCATCCTCTAGAGTAAACAATTAACCTCTGACTTCTGTCAGTGGTTTATACATCAATGGTGGCCTGTATATGGTCATAGAGCTGAAATCCTCCCAGCACCAGTAAAAAAGGATATGATTAATTCTGCCATAGGTTTTCTAGTGAACAGCAAATACCCATACTCCTTCAATTTTCCTACCGACTTCATATCCCATGGATATACTCCCAAAAGTTTTCCTTCCACAAGCCAGAAGGACATAAAGGACTACCATAGTTAGCCCTCTAAGGACACTGTAAATGCTATAAAATGTGGGATTCATCTGAAGCCTATATACCTGCAGTAGAAAAGTAATTTTTATACTATCCGCATTATCTAGCTATAACAGATGTTTCTCAAATTTTATTTTTACAACAAAAGTCCATTACAAGTGCACAACTAAAAATCCAGCATCAGGCTTGATTTTATTCAGCAAATTGAGCAAATTCTTGATACCCTCAAGACACAAATTTCAAGTCAACAAAATCAAGCATCTTTGTCAGACAAATCATCAGAAGAAGAAGAAGAAGAAGAAGAAGAAGAAGAAGAAGAAGAAGAAGAAGAAGAAGAAGAAGAAGAAGAAGAAGAAGAAGAAGAAGAAGAAGAAGAAGAAGAGGAAGAAGACCTTGATTTAATGTTCTAAAAAATTAATCAGAAATTACATCAACATGACATCACAATTACATCGCAGCTAACACTTACTCCTAATGACATCATGGATGACATTAGAAAATGCTATGTAATTTTTACTTTTTTGGCTATAAATAGCACCCCATATCACTTGTAAGAAACACACCATATACTACCACTTGAGAAAGAATTTTCTCCCTCTTTCTAGAATTGGTTAGAGCTCTCTCTCTCTAGTTTATTAATATAAGTTTTTAACTTGTATTATCAATTTTTCAGATTCAATAATAATTAAGTTTATATTTATTTTTCTCTTATATAAGTTTATATTTACATTACTCTGCATTATGGTCGTTTATACCGCCTAATTTACTTTATCGCATTTTATTTATATGGTCGGCTCTGCCCCATAAATTTATTTACTTGTAAGCTAACTATATCTTCTACAGGTTTAATTATCATATTATTATTCGCTTCCTGTCCTTACATTTATTTCTTTTTTCCCTAATCTTTTAGGGGCTTCGTTTCTGGTCCCTTGGTATCAGAGCCATAGGGGGAAAGTAAGGACTATTATTCTTGTTTTTCACTTGCCCTTATGTGGAATTGATAGATCATACTTAGATCTATATATATATGACTTATTTTTTATATTTTTCTTAAATCTTATATTTTTCATAAGAAGATCTATTAATGTTGGCACTGTGATCTTTCCGGATTTGCACTGTAAACAGTTTTCCTGAGAAAAGTGAATGTGATAATTCTCATTTGGCTTGTAGATGGTTATTTATAACCTTTGAGTCATCCTAAAGAATAACTTCTTAAGAAATTATTAGATTTAATTATTACATATAAAAGAAGACATATATCCATGGATTTAATTTTTAAGATCTAACTTTTTCCCATAATATTGAGTTAAGAACTTTAATATTATCCTTATTGAACCTAGTGGTATCTTGAACCAAGAACAAGGAGCATTAAAGTTATAATCGTTAAATTTGTTGTAATTACTTGCATATCTAAGCCATGTCTTTCTTCCATCCTTTTTCCTCTCCTTCAAAAAATTTCTTCTCATCTCCAACTCCTTCATCTTCCTCATCATCATCCTCCTCCACTCCCAAACTCAAAGAAGAAATTAGCTTTTCTGATTTGCAGCAATCAATTGATGACTGGAAGATCCCTAAACATCCACAGTCTACAATTTACAAGTCTTCACGATAGCCCTTTGTAACGACCCGACTGGTCATTTTGAGGAATTAAGCTCTGTTCAGTGGCATAAGGTCTGGAGCAATTTCAGAACATGAGTATCGACTTGCGTGCATGGTAGAATTCGATTTTCGGATGGTTTAGAGTAAATTCTAGAGAAGAAACCTTATTTTGGAAGTTAGAACGATGAAAATTTGACCGGAATTGGACTTTGTATAAACGATCCCGAAATGGGTCATGGATGATCTCAACAGTTTTGTATAGTGATTTTGGACTTAGGCGCGCGTCCGAATTCAAATTTGGAGGTCCGTAGAGTAAATTGA
Organism: Nicotiana glauca; assembly: GCA_026770625.1. Lineage (NCBI taxonomy): Eukaryota > Viridiplantae > Streptophyta > Magnoliopsida > Solanales > Solanaceae > Nicotiana > Nicotiana glauca. The sequence goes on along the minus strand of MU783063.1, from coordinate 6,259 downwards.
GGCATTTCGGCGAAAGTTGAAGTTGGAAAATGAAAAAGTTTGATCCACAGTTGACTTTTGGGAAATCGGAGTCGGAATGCAATTCCAAGAGTTGGAACAGCTCCGTTATGTCATTTTGGACTTGTCTGCAAAATTTGGCATCATTCCGAGTTGAATTGATAGGTTTCGGCATGAGATTCGTTATTTGAAGATTTGAAAGTTCATAAGCTTGATTTTTGGTTCGATTCGTCGTTTAGATGTTGTGCTATGTGATTTGTAGCATTTTTAGTCATCCGTGTAGTCTGTACATATTTAGATATCATCTCTATTATTTCTATCATACTGTTTATTAACCGGTAGGTGTCTTGACTGTTCCTCGTCACTACTCCATCGAGTTAGTCTTGATACTTATTGGGCACCGCCGTGGTGTGCTCATGCTACTCTTCTGCACACTTTTTGTTGTGCAGATTCAGGTACTCTCATTCAGTTCTGTCAGCCTTGGAAGGAAGCGTATCGGTAGAGACTTCGAGGCATATCTGCTACGTCCGCAGACCGAGGAGTCCCTTTCCAGTTTTTTTGAAATAAGTATAGTTCTTTCAATATTTCTCTTTGTATAGACATTCTTGAGTCAGAGCCTCTTATGTATCCCTTAGCTTGTGATTTGTGAGATTCCGGGTTTTGGAAACTTTTATTTAGCTATGAGAATTGTTATTGTGTGTGCCAGGCGGCACCTTGAACACTGATTTATTTCACCAGTTCAGTTTTATTAATTTCTTCCGCAATTTAGTTTATATTCCACATTGTTAGGCTTACCTAGTCGTAGGGACTAGGTGCCATCACGACATGTTCAAGGAGGGCGAACTTGGGTCGTGACAAGTTGGTATCAGAGCTCTAGGTTCATAGGAGTCACAGATCACAAGCCGGTTTATTAGAGTCTCATGGATCAGTACGGAGACGTCTGTACTTATCTGCGAGAGGCTATGTAACCATTAGGAAAAATTCCATTCGTTTGATTTCCTTGTCGTGCGAGATTTTTGACATTTACAATCCTAAATCTCTGTCTTCTACTCTCTCACAGATGGTGAGGACACGTACTACCCGAGGTGATCAGGCACCCGCGCCCCCTGCTGCAGCCGTCGGAGGTCGGGGTCGAGGTAGAGTTCGAGGATGCGCACGTGGTGCAGCGAGAGCACCTGCGCGACCGGCCCCTGAGGTACCACCAGCAAATCCAGCCGGATTCCAGGCATCTGACACGCCTACAGCTACTGCTACTCCAACCCTTCAGGAGACTTTGGCGCAGTTCATGAGTATGTACACCACTTTGGCTCAGGCCGGATTGCTTCCCCTAGCTGCAGCCACACTCCAGGCAGGGGGAGGAGCATAGACTCCCGCTGCCCGCACTCCTGAGCAGCGAGCGCATGTTGAACAGGTTCCCGAGATTATTCTTATGCTGTCTGCAGCACCAGTTCAGCCCGAGAGCATGGCAGCGGCTTTCGAGCAGGAGCAGATGAGACTAGAGAGGTTCAAAAAGTATGGTCCTCCGGTGTTCAGTGGATTAGCATCAGACGATGCCTTGGGGTTTCTTGATGAGTGTCACCGCATTCTCCGTACTATGGGTATCTCTGAGTCGAACGAGGTTTCTTTCGCTACTTTCCAGCTTCGAGGGGCCGCCTATGATTGGTGGCGCACCTATGAGTTAGACAGCCCAGATGAGGCAGCTTCACTAACTTGGACCCAGTTTTCAGATATGTTCCTGAGAGAGTTTGTTCCTCAGAGCCTCAGAAATGCATGGCGCATGGAGTTTGAGCATTTGTGCCAGGGTGCTATGACCGTCTCAGAGTATGCTGTCTGTTACACTAGTTTGGCTAGACATGCCTCAGCCTTGGTTTCTACTGTTCGCGAGAAGGTTCGCCGGTTCATTGAGGGGCTTATTCCCAGCATCAGGTCCAGTATGGCCCGTGAGTTAGAGATGGATATTTCATATTAGCAAGTGGTGAACATTGCTAGTAGGATAGAGGGTATGCATGCTAGAGAGAGAGGGGGCAGGCAGGGTCTTGAGAGAGAGAGCAGACGAGATCAGGAGAGAGGGCTTGAGGAGGCGAGGAGGCCTCGTAGGCCGGTGAGATATACTGGTCCTTATTTTGGAGGCAGGGTGCGTCATGGTAGAGGTTTTGCGGGTCAGCCAGTTCAGTTCGCGCTTCAGGCTTTGCATGGTAACTCCGGTGTTCATGGGTCTCGGAGGACCCGCACCGCACAGTTTCCACCACCTCGTCAGCAGAGAGGGTACTTTGAGTGGGGAGATACTAGCCACATGGTGAGAGATTGTCCCAGACTTCGGACCGATGTGTCACAGCAAGATATTCAGACAGGGAGAGGGCACCCAAGAGGGGGAGGCCCAGCTCGTTGATGTGTTTCATATAGTAGGTTTGAGGCCGAGGCGCCAGCTAATGTCACTCAGGTACGGATTCAGTTTGTTATAGAAAGGCACTATCTGTAGTTCATCATAATTCTACTTATCAGGTTGAGTTCCTTGTTTGCTGTTCCATTTATGGGAGTGCTTCATGATTTTTACTCTGTCTATGTGATTATCCCGTTGGGAGGTTTTATGAGTGATAGTCGTGCCTATCGTCTGTTCTAGCTGTTGTCGAGAGCTATGAGGCTAGTGGTATTTTCCTGTTGTCTGTTCTGGTAGGCTTGATGTGATTTCCGAGCATTCTTGGTTACAAGCTGTGAATTTTTGTGCTCTACCGGTGTGGGAGCTAGTCTATGTTGTAAATTGTAGACGGAATTGATCTAGTGAGAGTCTCTAGATGGGTTGATATGTACCCTACTTGTGATCCAGTGTTGAGGGCGAGACCTTCGTGATTTCAGGTGATTTGATATGTTGAGACCGGGCTGTGTACTGCGGTGAAAGTTATATCAGTATAAGATCTTTGTGAGTCCATTATATGCTTTCATTCTTTCTTGTTAGATGTCTTGTAGATTTGTGTTTTAGAAGAATTTTGTGCTAGTTTAATTTGTTTGTAGTTCTCTTATGTGTTTCCTTTCCCATATTCATTCATTTTTGTTCTATGCTCCTTGAGTTTTAGTTTGTGGGGTGTGTACCCGTTGGTGTTGGCTGAGGTTTGGTTAATCGGGTGTTTCCTCATGTGGTTTTCGTGGTTATTGTAACATCACCAGTGTTATGGATGGTTTGAAAAGAGTTCCTATTGAATATGAGGCTCATGGCCGGTGCAGATTTGATCTCAGGCATTTATTGCTATCAGAAATATTATTATGGGACTATGTGTGGTGTGTCATGTTGTGTGGTTGTATCCTGCATGTGTTGGCTTGTGTTGAATTAGCTGGTTGAGACTGATACCGGATATGGACTTGGAATCGGGTCTTTTGGAAACGGATGGAAGGTGAGGAATCTGGTTGAAGGCTTAATGGTATTGCTAGAAGGGTTAAATTTCAGTTGAGATGGTGTCGTCGTGCCAAAACGGATTGGGGTGACCTG
>MU783061.1:31336-46195 GCA_026770625.1 Nicotiana glauca | reverse complement strand
TTAAAACAGGGGCAGAAAGAATTTTTCTTTGTAAGCAGGAACCCACCTGGATAACAAGGGAACACTTTCCAAAATATAGCAAGCAGGCGCCCACCTGAAGAACAAGGGAATACATTCCAAAGTGAAGCAGTCAGGCACCAACCTGAAGAAGAAGGGAAGTATAATGCAACTTTTATCTTTCAAGTTAGTATTCCGTAACACAACGCGCCCAGTTATCATACTGGGGCAGAAATTTTTCTTTGGTTGTTGTAAGCAGGAGCCCACCTGAAAAACAAAGGGAATATTTTTCGAATTCAGCAAGCAGGAACCCACCTGAAGAACAAGGGAATATTTTTCAAATTCGACAAGCAGGAGCCCACCTGAAGAATAAAGGGAATACTTTTCAAAAGCAGAAGCCCACCTGAAGAACAAAGGGAATATCCTTTCAAATTCAACAAGCAGGCACCCACTGGAAAACAAGGGAAGTACAATCCAAATTTTAGTTTTTAATTTTAATATCTGATAACATGATATGCCCAGTCACCATATTGGGGCAGAAAATTTTCGTTGGTTGTCTATTTTGTTGTAAGTAGGAGCCCACCTGGAGAACAAGGGAATACTTTATCAAAGTAATCACGAGCAGGAGCCCACCTAGAGAACAAGGGAATACCTTTTCAAGCAATGGCAAGCAGGAGTCCACCTGAAGAATGGATACATATTTCAAAACATCGTCAAGGCAACAGCCAGAATTCCATTGAAAGAGTACAAGATACCAGTTCAAGGCAACACAAGAGCAAGTTTTAAGGCGTAGATAGGATTTCTTGTAACTCATAGAGCATAGCTTAGGCTAGCTTCTTTTTATCTTTACATGGTGTAATAAGGGGGTCAGCAAGCAGTAACAGCAGCAACAGCAGTGAAAATCATAGCTTCCTGGTAGTTCCAGCTACCAGACACTCCTGAACTACACTGACCCGATTCCTGTTTAGCCCGGGATATGTAGACAACCTCTGAAGCACGGTTCGGTCAAACTTTTCAAAATGCTTCACACGGAATATGTGAATGGGCAAAAATCCCTCATTACCGCTCACTTGTCTTTGCACGAAAACTCTTCGTGTTTCCGGGCAAAGAGGGGCAGCTGTGAGCACGTGATTTTTGCCCTAAGCAAATTATTCCTAAAATCCAAACAAAATAATTTTTCATTATTTTTACAATTTTAGTTGAAATTTGTTGCATTTTTGTGTTAATTAGTTGCATAATAATTCATATTAAAATTACAAAAAATATGCATATGCATTAGAATTTTTAATTTTACAATTTTAGTATTAATTCATTTCGAAACAATTTAAGGAAAAAAATCAAAAATAGAAATTTAATGTTTTAATTGGAAATTGCTATAAATAGTTATTAAATAAATTCTAGAATTTAATTAGTTTTAGTTAGTTTAACAATTTAATAAAATCAAAAGAAATATATAAAATTGGAAAAGAAAAATAAAATGCAAAATACAAAATAAAAATACAATACAAAAATATGAAGAAAACATAAGAAAAATAAAAGAACAAAAAGAGATGGATTGATTTAAACTTTGGGCTAATTACACAAGCCCAAAGCAAAACAATGCCCGGGCCCAAAATCAATCCATACCCGGTCTGCCCCTATATGAACCAAACGACCACGTTTTGAAATAATTAAATATGAGCCGTTGAAATTAATTAATCCAACGGTCGAGACCTAATCCTATTAAAAAAGAAACGACGCTGTTTAAGGCGTGGTGAATCTCATCCGTTCATTCTAACTCATCCAACGATTGAAATTTATTATTACTCTTTTAATATACCAAATAAACTCAAACCCTAGAAACACTTCATTTTTTCTTCTTCTTCTTCCTTAGAGCCGCCTCCGTCTTCCCTCACAGACCCCACCGGAACCCTACCGACAGGAAACAATACCTACGCCAACCTAACCCAAAAATACACCCTAGGACCGCCTTTAGCCCCTGATCCTACCCCTCTACTTCTTTTTCTTCGAATTCCTCTCCAGTTGTTCAAATATTCAAAAATGTGTCGCCGGAACCCTAACTCCTGCGAACACAACTTCACCCAAAATAGCCTAAAATCACACTATAACCTCTCTTGACCTCCCTCAACCTGTTTCTAAAAGTCTTGAGTCCAAAAGCCAACTGGATTGGCTCCAACATAAGCCTGAAGTTTTTCCGGTGATTAAAATTCAAGAAATTGATCTTTTCTGAAGTCTAAAGGACTGTCCAGTAAAAAAAAAAGAAGATTAAAAAAGCTAAGTTTTCTTTTCTCTTCGGTTTCTTGTTTTCTTTGTATGTGTGTTTGTCTTTGCATATCTAGTTGTTTACTGATTAGGGTTTATCTTTTTAATATGCTGATATATTTTAGTTTTAGGTTTAATAAATATTAGGTTTTTCTGATTAATTTTGATTTAGCAAAAAAATTGATATAAAATAGTATAATTGGATTTTCATGATATTCAGTGTGATTTTAGTTGTTTGTTTGGTTTCTGAAATTTGTTGGTTTTAGTCAATGATAATTGTTAGTCAGTATAAGTCTGATTACTTAGGGTTAATTAGTTGTTTTGGTTATAGCTGTTAATTGATAATCAGTAATTAGTTGATTTGGTTCCTAATCGTTAGATAACTCAATTGTTAAAATTTTGATAATTAAGGTCATATTAGTCTAATAGTGTAATAATTCAGGGATTAAAAGGGTAAAAAGTAGTAGGGCACTTAGTAAATCTGATCTAGATTCAGGGGTATTTTGGGAAGCCTAAAAGGGCCATTAGTAATAAATCAAAGGAAGTAGGGATAGTTTGGGTATAAGGAAAGGGCAAATAGGTAGATTTGTAAGTAAAGTGGGGGTAGATAAGGGATTACACTAAGATAGAAGGTTCTAGATGGGGTAAGTAGTGTGATTTTTCACAAATAAGGGTAGTCAATCGAATAACTAGTAAAAGAATAAGGATAAAACTGAAATAAAAGAGGGACCATAGTGTAATTAATAAAATTTGAGCTTCCCTCAAAATTTAAATCTATAAATAGGCATCAATATGCTTCATTTTACAAGTTTTGCAATCTGAAAATATCCCTCAAGCAATTCTGCCATTATAGATCCAAATTCTCGAAATTAACTACTTCCACAATTCAAAAATAGTAGACTTAGTAAAAAAATCCAAAAAAAAATTCGATGTTTCATTGATTTTCGTTTCAATTTGAAAGTTGTTCCCTGATTTTCTTTGGTTCTGGTAAACAAAACACTGTGAAATTGCAATCATTGATCAAAGTGTGTTAGATCTGTGGTCCAAATCCTTGCTGTAGTTTAATTCATTGAGTTGAAGCTGTGATTGAAATCTGTTGTTCCTGTTCCTATTGCTACTGCTGATTTAGAGTTCTAACTCTTCTTCTTCTCATACTTTTCCACTCAGGTACACGCTTGTACTCGACATTGATGTGATTTCAAGGTTAAGCAATGAAAATAGAAACTCAATCTGAAATTTTAGTAGTATATGTGTTTAAATCTGATCAGATTAGTATAGATACAGCATTTAGATATGAAACTTGTATTTGATAGGATTAGTCGAATTTGTATTGACTGTATAAACTTGGACTGTATATTTGGACTTTAAGAACATTTGGACTATGATTCGTATTTGATCATTATAAAAGTACTTGAAACACCTAGGATTTTTATGATAGTGAAATGTATTGATAGATCTAGATTTCATTTAATATAGTATGTAAAGGAAAAAACTGGAAATAATTTGCTAGTATTTTTCTATTAATTTCGTTTTAGAATAGCATTAGTTGTTGAAATTAAAATAAAAAAAAGTTCATGTATAAAGTCAAACCAGCTATCACTTAGGCTAACTTCAAAACAGTATTATCGTATTACAGTGAAATTCAATAGCTTAAGGCACTCGTACTATAATCTACATTAATGTTTATAAGTTGATTTTAAAGGTAAATGAATTAGAAATCAGGCATTTGGATATACGAACCACGAATAATCATTAAATAGGTAAAACGACACTACTGTCCCGTTCATAAACATGTATTTTCAATTCGACAGTTGAATAAATTGATTTGTTCGTGAATATCTGAGAGTCAAATAATCTGAGCTTTAATCTAAAATTTGAAGTGTCGATGTCCCGTTAATTGGTATGATGGTGTATTATTTGCCATTGTTTTAATTAGTGAAGATATTTGGACCAGTTTGTATTAGCATCGGGCCTAATTTGTCCGGTTCTGCAACTAAACGGACGTGCCTTTGGTATATTTTAACAAGCAGCTTAGAACCTAGGCCCAAAACTATGATATTTGCCCTTACGTTTTTTGGATTAAGTTTATGGGTTGTTTGCAAGCTAAAAAAAATTAAAGACAGGTACACTTATGAGTTCATGGACCCAAACATAACACTATTAGGTAATATTGATTGACTAGGATTTCTTTTATTATTAGAGACAAAACAAAGAAAAAAAATGTAGTTTACTTTAGGATTAACCTTTAAATAAAATGTTGAGACGAGCCTCGCCGAATCAAATACATCATTGCGGGGCCCTCAATAATTGCTTACAAAAAATACTAGAAATTGGGAGGACCGTTTAGCGAATTTCACGGTCTTCCCCAAAAATAATAAATGCATAGTTGCTTTAGGCGTGAGTATTAATAATATTACTTTCCTAAATACGGGTGCACATTTATGTGACCCAAATCCAAATCTCAACGAAGTCGAAATGTGTTAAAAGCCACGGGCGTACTGGTACAGCGTGGTTCGAGATAGATTTTCATGACGTTGTAATTCTTGTAAAATAAATAATAAATATACTAAAAGCGGGATATTAATAAAAGGCACATAAAAATAGAACATGTATGGAAATCTGATACGACAGTTGAGCGACCGTGCTAGAACCACGGAATCCGGGAATGCCTAACACCTTCTCCCGGGTTAATAGAATTCCTTATCCGGATTTTTGGTTCGCGGACTGTTAACAGAGTCATATTTTCCTCGGTTCGGGATTAAACCGGTGACTTGGGACACCTTTAATCTCCCAAGTGGCGACTCTGAATAAATAATAATAAATCCCGGTCCGACTGTCCTTTAATTGGAAAAACTCATTTACGCCCTTCGCGGGGTGTATTAAACTCGTAAAAAGGAGGTGTGACAGTGACTGTGGTTTCTGTTGGTTGCACTGCATGTTTACTTTGGTACTATGGATCGGTATTCAGGGAGATCCCCCTGCATATTTATTTTTGGGACTACGGGATTGCACCCGGCAGATTCCCCTGCACATATATTCATTTTGGTTGTGGTACGGGATACCAAAAGATCCCCAGCACATATATTGAGAATACCAAGAGATCCCTGGCATATATATTGAGGGTACCAAGAGATCCTCAGGATACTAAGAGATCCCTAGTACATATATTGAGGATACCAAGAGATCCCTAGCATATATATTTACGTTTGGGACTACGGGACGATATCCTGGGATATCCCCTGCAAAAATAATTGCGTTCTGAGCTGATGTTTTCATTAATCCTATCCTGTGTAAACATTATATATGATGTCCATTCCATTCCTTGTACTTACTAGTTGGTGCGAATTATGTTTGGACACTTGCACAAGCATACACGCGGTTAATCACCCTTATCGGGTAGGAGGCTCTTGAGATTTCTGAGTATAGATGCACCCCTTGTTTATTTTCCTTCCATGTGAGAATGACTCTTTGGGCACGTGAGTTGTTAGTATATTTTGAGGTGTGATGAGAGCACAGAATACCAAGTGTTAGGGTTTAGATATTAAGACCCTATTGTATAATTATGAGAAAAGGTGTCACATGGTGACTTATATTCAAAGGATTTTCTTTTTTTAAAAGATTACATTTGAAAGAATTATTTGGAAAGAAAATCTTTTCAAAATTACACTTATTTGAAGGAAATATATTTCCAAACCATTTTTATCACTTGAAAAGAGTTTGACTATTTGATTGACGCTTGCTGGTTAAGACTTAAGGTGAAAACTATCGGAGTTGTTGAGTTATGACTTGTCTTTACTGTATTTGTGATTTCGGATTTGGGTTGAATTCTTACTTACTTTTCCGTGTTTTCCTTACGGTGTTTTCCCTAAGTACTTGTTGTTTCATTCCTTATTTAAATCACTGAATTGTTAGCCATCTAGCATAGACTCTATATAAATATCAAGTTCTGTATATTAGACCAGTAGGTGTCTTGATTGTTCCTCGTCACTACTCCCCCGAGGTTAGTCTTGATACTTACTGGGTACCTCTGTGATGAGCTCATACTACACTTATGCACTTTTTTTGTGCAAATCCAGGTATTGTTCGCTAGTAGTTGTGTAGATTCTTACCGACGAGACTCAAGGTAGTCCTGCTGCTACATTCGCAGGTTTCGGAGTCACCTTCCTACTTTATATTCACACTGTTGTACTTATTTCCATACAGTTGTATTTAGAAGTCATAGCGAAACTCTGTAGAGATTATGACTTGTACTACCGGGGTTTGGGAATTATACGTTTTGTAGAGATTCTGCTTCAAGACTGTTAAATTTCATTTATTATTGTGATATTTCAGCATGAGTTAGGCTTACCCTAGTCCCTAAGACTAGGTGCCATAACGATACCCAAACGGAGGGAAAGTTGGGTCATGACACAGTATTATTCATGCAATCCATGTCCCTAGTGAGTGTCAAGTCGACCCCTCATCACTACTTCTTCGAGGTTAGACTGGATACTTACTGGGTACATGTTGCTATGTACTCATACTGCACTCATGTACTTAATTGTACAGGATCTAAGGCTGGTGCATCTAGTTACCCTTCCGGTGCGCATACTTGATATTAGATCGAGACTTCACTGTGAGCTGCCCCCTTCCGATCCGTTCTACAATAGGTGGAGTCTTTCTTTTGTTTCTTTGTTCTGACTATTCCATTTTTAGACAGTAGTTCAGAAATCTTTTGTATATTCTACTAGTAGCTCATACACTTGTGATACCAGGTCTTGGCACACGCTAGTTGACTTATGACTTTGGGTTGTATTTTTACAGTTATGATTTCCTTTTGTTGTTACCGTTTTTGGTTGCTTCAAAAATCCGTTACTTATCAAATGTTTAAATTTAAGAAAAATTAATAGTTGGAATCACTTAATAACAATGGAAATCACTAGATAGTGCACTATTTGCTTGCCTAGCAACAGTGTTTAGGCGCCATCACGACCTAAGCTAGAACCGGGTCGTGATATCCTTGGCCGCTTATGCGAGGCCTGGCTCACTTCTGCGAGCTCGCACATGCTGCCAGCCAAGCGCATGTGCGATTATGACTGAACTAGAAGCCTCAGTTGTTCCTCCAAATTTCTAACTTGGTCCGAGCCTCGTTTGATTGACACTCGGTGCCCCGAGGCTCCACCCGAATATACCAAAAAGTTTAGAATTATAAAACGTACTCGCTCTAACTCTTGGAACACCCGAAACAACATTATAACTAAGAATCACACCAAGTCTTAAATGATATTATGGAACTATTTTTCAATCTCAAACATTCCATTTGGACCTTGATACCACCAAAACCACTCCAAACCAAATTTAAAGAACTTCTAAAATCTTCAAAGAACCAACTTTCACTATTAAGCGCCAAAACATTTTCGGGTCATCCAAAACCCGATCCGAATATGCGCCCAAGTCCAAAATCATCATATGAACCCATTGGAACCGTCAAATCCCTATTCCGAGGTCGTTTACCCAAAATGTTGTCCGAGTTCAAACTTAGCCCTTTAAGGCCAACTTAACGAACTAAGTGTTCCGATTTCAATCCGAACTTTTAACTTGTGCCCACTTGTTAAAAAACTTCAGCTCCCTTTCTCCTCCCCTTCTCCTCCTTCATTTTCTTTTTTCTTCTTCTACAATCTGATTCCATCGAATCCATGCCTGTAATGGTTTTACTTCTTAAACTCATCAAAGCCTCTATTATTTTATGACCACTTGAATTTACGTGTTGTTTCAACTACACATCTATTTAAATTATCAATGGATTAACTTAAGCACGAAAATACAGTACATTTTCATACATTAATATAAAGAGTACGTAGCTTATTTTTTCAAAATGTGAACTGGGGAGGAAATTTACAGTGTTTGCGTACTAGACTAGATATTGCAGGGCATACATAAAGGTGAGGGAAAAAGAAAAACCAAAACAAGGAAGGCAAATCCCTGTGTGCAAAAAACTTCAGCTCTAGAGCTAAATTTTTTATTTTATAACTGGCAAACTTCAGCTCTAGAGCTGAAGTTTCTGGGTTCCTAAACAAAAACTTCAGCTCTAGAGCTGAAGTTTTTTTTATAACTGGCTAGAGTTGAAATTTCGGGGTTACTAAACAAAAACTTCAACTCTAGAGCTGAAGTTTTTATTTTATAACTGGCAAACTTCGGCTCTAGAGATGAAGTTTTCCGGTTACTAAACAAAAACTTTAGCTCTAGAGCTGAAGTTTTTTATTTTATAACTGGCAAACTTCAGCTCCTGGTTAGTAAACAAAAACTTATAAAATAAAACTTCAGCTCTAGAGCTGAAGTTTTTATTTTATAGAGCTGAAATTTTTATTTTATAACTAGCAAACTTCAACTCCAGAGCTGAAGTTTCCCGGTTACTAAACAAAAACTTATAAAATAAAACTTCAGCTCTAGCGCTGAAGTTCTCGAGTTACTGTTGATACCCAATTTTTCCCTAAGTATTTTTATACCCAAATATTTCCAAAATAGCATATTGGTGCATATATAAGCACATCCAAGAGTTTTGACATTTTTAATGATTCTTTAAACTAATTTATTGCCTATTTTACACAACAAAATCCAATAATTATTTCCAAAATTATCATTTTTGGTGAATAATTCATTTTATTTTCACATTTACACCAAAATATAATCAAAGTAATTTTTGCATATTTTTTACAAATTTGTTTGGTATTTTAAAGCTAAATTGCATATAATTGCAATTATAGCCTATCTTGTAATCTATGACATTTTATGTTTATAAAATTAATCCCAACATTTTTTAATTAATATTTATATAATACTTAATTGCCCGGTACATTTAATTTCCTTTTAAAATTAGTATTACTATTTTTACAAAATTAAAAGGGGAAAATTGGCTATTTACGATTTGGCCTTATTGCATTTCCATTTTAGCCAATTTGGCACCCCATTTCAGCCCTAATTTGAAATCCAATTACCTAGACCAATTAACATGTCTACCCGACCCAATACATGTTGAACCGACCCAACCTATATCCCTTTTTGAAGCTCGGCCGTTGATCATTTAGATCAACGGCCATCGTTACGTCTTACCTTTTTAATTACACACAACCGCCTAACCCTATCTCATTTTCCTACTCCGCCACCCTCAAACGCTCTCTTCTCTCAAGCTCTCCCAAAACCCTAGCCGCCGCCTCCCATCGAAACCCTAATCCATGGCTCCCCAGACTCATTGGAGCCCTACACTGGCCTCCCATGGCTTCTATGGTCTCATCTCTAAGGTCCTATGACCAGATCTGAAAAGGTCTCACCGAGCTTTGCTCGTTGGCTTTTCTTCGGTCATCTTCAACTCTGTCCGGCCAGCCATGGCCATTCGAGTTCGATCTTCGACTTCTCTGCTCAGATCAATGGTTTCCAAAGCCTATCTCGTCTCTTGGGTTTCTTACGAAACCCTAATCTCTAAGGATCCTTTGATTTATTTTAGATATGTTCTGGATCTATGTGTGTGTGAACCTTCTATGCGTTTTTCTCAAAGATTCTTTAATGTTTACTTTCAGAAACTCCATTTTCTCAACTAGGGTTTCATGTTATTCTATCTCGAACATCTCTTCTCTGAATCTCGACATGTTTTTACTGTGTTTGTTTGTATTATCTTCTATCTGAACTCGCATATTGAAAACCCTAATTTTCTTGGGGATTTTGTTTGAGTTCCTCGGTCTGTTTTTTAGTGTTGGTTTGATTCACTTTTTTTTTATCTGATTTAGCATGTTAAAAGCCCTAATTTTGGGATCTTAGTTGAGTTTCTGTTTGTTATTCACTTGATTTACCCTCTCCTATATCTAATTTAGCATGAGTGAAAACCTAAATTTTGGGGCTTATCCGGAAGTCTAAACCTGTTTCGTTTGTTTGACTTCTCTAAACTTGTTTAAATCTCGAAAACCCTAGTTTCTTTGGGGACTATTCAATCTCTTTTTGTTTGTGCAACTCGTTCGTTGAAATTGCAGTGTTCTTCCATTCTAATGACTATTGTTTTTTTTATTCTGAGTTCTTTGCATGCTTCTAAATCTTTTCTCTATTGTTAAGCACTAAAACTTGACTATCATGCCCTTTAATTAGTGCTACATGCTATTATTTTACCACAACTTAGCCTTACATGCCTAAGGCCATGCATTCCTTTATATGTTAAATTTCCCTCTCAAAGTAGCCCTTAATTAGGGGTTGACTTCAAATCTCTTTGTGTGATTCTAATTGCACTTTTGTGATTGATTCTTTCCTTATTGTACTGACTTTCCTGCTTCTCAGACCTATTTGAATGCTTGCACTGAAATCTCGACCCCAGCCTTTCCTACTCAAGTTGATTGATTCCCTTAACTTGATTATATTAGTATTGGGTTCTCATAGACCTTTCCTTGATTGGAGTCTGATGAACCTAGCCTCTATTACCTATTATGTACCTGTACTATGCTGGAAATACTTCCTTATTTAGCAATTGCATGTTACCGTTTGATTTTAATTCCTTAATTAAAGGAAGTCTTTGATACTGTTTAATTCTAATTGACTCTTGTTCCCCTAATTATTGCTGAACTGCAATCCTTACCTTTTTTCTGCATGTTTTTACACTATAAATACTCTCCTCCCTTCTTTTTGAACACACACGAACACAGAACAATCTGAGTTCACAATTCACATATACTCTCTCGCTTTCGGATACTTGCACTGCTGTGGACTGTGTTTGCTTTATTCTGCACTCTTTTGCTTCTATACTGGTATGTCTCAATTAGTTTACATGCCTCAACAACAATGTGTTAAATTCTGCTCAGTTGTTTCTAGCATATTGTCACATGCTCCCCCTCCCCCCTTTCCTTTATAGTGCTGTATTTAAATTATGTATGTAAATCAGTTGTTTGTCATGAATTTGATACTTTATAAATTCCCTTACCCTTTACCCTTTGTGTGTGAGGTGTGGTTCAGGGCATAACAGCACTCCAATATTGCTGTCTATGATCCTGAACTGGATTCTTTGAATCCCAAACTCAATCAATTCCCGTCCCTTTTTACCCTCTATGTGTCTGGACCCTGGATTTGAGTCTGATAGTGTCCTAATCACTATCCAGACTTTAGTCTGACCTTTACAAGGTCTGCTCCTAACTTGTTCAACCAAACAAGTGGTCAGGGGTGTGCCAGCCTACCCTGTGGCTTGGTATGACCACTACCTGTCATGGCTCTCTAATTCCCTTTCAATTTGCACTTACTCTTAGCTATAAGATTTGTCCCTCTCTTGCAAGCCATGCTTTGGGAACCCTGAGCTCCCTCTGAACTTTGATGCCTGAGAGCTGGCTCTTCCACAATGCACTATTCTAATGCTAATGGTATCCTGGGTGTAAGCAGTTCCTGGAATCCCTAATATTCCTTGGAACTTTGAAACACCTTGGATAAAGAGAAGGCTTTGGAAATTAGAATCCCGAAAATGGCTCAATCGCATGCTACCAGACATTAAAGTTGAATTAGGCTGCTCGGATCTAACTGTTAGCTTTTGATATATCTTTTAATTTCCAGTTTGATTCATTAGTTTGTAATAATTTTGTATAAAACTCGAGGATAATAGTGAAAGGGTGTGGGAGGGGTCTTTACTTTTCCTGCATCCAAGGGGTAGAAATCATGACTTAGGATTTTATTTTTTACCAAACTAGAAATCCTGCCTATAGGGTCTTTAATACTGATTCAATCGCATAGAGAACATGCCTATAGGATTTAATGCTTAACTTTACCATAAAAAATCACCTAGAAAGCATGCTTATAGGATTTAACACTCATGTTTCTGTAATTACACATATAGAGATCATGTCTGTAGGTTCTTGCATTTCTGTATACACAAATGTTATTAGGTAAACAGTTTATAGGCTTAATAACAAAGTTGCATATAGATATCGTGTGTATAAGACTCCTATTAATGTCATGAAAAGGTGTTAAAATCAGCAAACTTATAGAAAGCATGCCTATAGGAAATCTTGTCCTTAACAGCCTCATTCCTTTCTAAAGCAGAACAAATCCCTGAGACTTGTATCTATCTTTACTACAATTGGTAAACCCTTTCTCATAATCAATCTGCACTTTACTGACGCTCGTAAATCTTTTGATCCGTCTATATCTTTTCTAAAACAACTGGTAATTCTTTTTTCTAAAAGCAGTTTGCATATTTTCTCTTTGTTAAAACTGATGCCTCTTTTCTCTAAAATCAACTTGCATTTTTCTGAAATTACTGGTAACTCTTTGCATCTTTTCATGAAATTAATAGATCCTATGCCTAGTTTTATTTCAACACATAGACAAAGGGTTAACTAATTAATTAATTGGGTCAGTTCCTGGCAACTGTATCCGAGGGGCCTAATACAGGCTTTCTGTCTAAATGCATGTGTTGAACCAGCTCGCTCGTTGCTTAATTTTAATCTAAGAACAAATCAGTACTTGTCAAGGCATGCTAAACTAAATGATTGTTTGACTTCTGGGGTTAATTTGAGCCTCCTTTGCTTGTTTGTTCTACCTAGTTATTTCATACTTGTTTTGAATGTCGAGCTAGAATTTTATCCTTTAAACTCCATAAAGGCCTCCATCCCTTTCTTTCCCCTCTAAGATTAGAAGTCCCAATACCCCAGGACTGATAGGATTGGGACGGGTAGTAGCATGCGAGAAGTAAATGATATTGTTTCGCGCTTTAATACCTTAATGGGGTGGGAAGGGTAGACATGGAGATGATGATTACACGATAACACTCCGCGTACAATTGAGTACCAGTGTTATGCGAATGATCCATGTAATGTATAAAACTAGGACCCCCTCCCTTATTTTTTATTTAGTTTAGTGAATTTTTTCTGAATCTTTAAAGATATTGCATTTTCTGCTTCTCACATGGTTTTCGGATTATTTGCACTAAGTACTTGACTTCTTACCTCTATTTACACATTTTTACCAAACTGCTCCTTTCTAAAATTCAGCATTTCTTTTAACCGTTTGTGTTTCTTGTACTTGTTTATTTGCCCTTGCATTTAAAGTCACAATTATAACATAGCCAAAAACCACACTAGTGGATCTTGAGGGGTGCCTAACACCTTCCCCTCGAAATAATTTCTATCCCTTACCCAAACTCTAGTTTTTCATCTCAATTCTTTCTTGAAAGTGTCCTGATGCACGATAATCATTAGGTGGCGACTCTCCAAACTCAAAAAACCCAATTCCGAAATGGGATAAGAGTTGTCTTCCCGAATGTCGTGAACCCGATTCCGCTTTAGGAAAAAAAGGGGGCAATTTCTTTAGGCTTTTTACCATTACTTGTTATTTGTGAATTCATTATTTCTTTAATTACCCTTATTTCTTGCCTTTTAATTATTTCATCATGAAAAACTAACTTGACTCTTCATGTCTTTCCTTTCATTTAACTGCTTTCCTTACTGCTTTATTATTTCAATGCCGTTGTAATTTCGAGCATTTATTGTAATCATTTATTTT
This sequence comes from Nicotiana glauca, assembly GCA_026770625.1. Taxonomy (NCBI): domain Eukaryota; kingdom Viridiplantae; phylum Streptophyta; class Magnoliopsida; order Solanales; family Solanaceae; genus Nicotiana; species Nicotiana glauca. Next base: position 32,437 of record MU783061.1, on the reverse strand, counting down.
ATGTACGTGAAAATACATGTCAATCTGTTTCATTCATGTAAATTGCATCTTCAACATCATACTTCACTCGTGCCAAAACAAATCCTATAGCAACTTTTATAATGAGTGGTTGTGCACTTCTAATACTATCACCCCCTAAATTTGGCAAAGGCATATTTGCGGTAAAACCAGTCGATCAACGGTGTAGTCGACGGTTCCGTACCTTTCCCACTTGAGTTGTTTGCTCAAGGGTACCAGTCTAGCACTTCAAAATAAAAACCTTATTCCATTTAAATCGTACATGCATCATGGTCAAACCTAACCGAAGCAGTTATGTTGTCCACATAATGACTCATTAAGATAGCCTTGTCCAAAGTCCACCGGGTTTCCTTGAAACCCAAACAGATGCCTCCATGTTCTGTGCATTTATTTGGAGAGCTTAAGTTCTTGCTATGCTAATTATTGATTTAAATAGTCGAGTCTGGTGGGGGTTAGGGCCTAACAGAAAATGAGGCACGAGATCCCTAGATTTGCATGGTAACCAACATTCATCCAAGGCTGCTAAATTGGTGGAACAATCTCCATTCTAGTGATCAAACACTCGTTCCCAAGTACTTAGGGAATCTTCCTTCTCTCCTAGAGATTCAGCCTAACAACAGATTCATAGAGGCTGCAACATTGTTCTGGGATAGTGACAAATCTGTGTTCCGCTTTGGTGATCTTGAAATGACTCCTTTACTTGAAGAGATAGGGGGTTTAGCTGGAATTCCTTGGGAGACTCCGGGTTTGCTTATGCCCAAAAATCACAAAGGAAAGGGTTTCATTAAAATGATGGGGTTGAAGAAAAACTTAGACTTAACCTGTTTGAAAGACTCCTACATCCTGTTTGACTATCTATACGAAAGGTACGGCCATAGCAAGTCATACCGCACCTATTCAGACGAATTTGCTATCACCTCATTGGGGCATGTCCATAAAAGGGTCATTGTTTTCATGTTTTGATTTTTGGGGATGATCGTGTTCCCTATGAAGAAGGCAAGGATCTACACCAGACTAGCCACGGTAACCAAAACTTTGATGGAAGGGATTGGTGGGCAAACTTTAAGCATAGTGCCCATGATC
>MU783061.1:20414-31155 GCA_026770625.1 Nicotiana glauca | reverse complement strand
TAGCCATGGTAACCAAAACTTTGATGGAAGGGATTGGTGGGCAAACTTTAAGCATAGTGCCCATGATCGTCGCCGAGATATACCGCACCTTGAACAAGTGTCAACAACAAAGCAGTCATTTTGAGGGTTGAAACTTATTGCTTCAGCTTTGGCTCATGGAACACATCCAGAAAGGAGAATACCAACAGGAGATCCTACGTAGAGATTGGGATGATCATATCGCCTTCCACCAGCCGAGGCGTATGACTTATATGCCAAAGATGTTCCCTCAGCCAGAGGACGCCAGAGGGTGGGTAGAATTGTTTGAAAACCTGAAAGAAGACCAGGTGCAATGGATGTTTGAGTGGTTCCCTACGGATGAATTCATTGTTCGATCCCGAGATGTGCCATTTCTCATACTGATTGGTTTGAGAGGGTCTCATCCTTACGTTCCTCTCTGAGCCATGAGGAAAGCTGGAATAAAACAAATCATACCAAGGGTTGATAAAACGAGTCACCTCAGGGCTAATTTCCAGGACGATGATAGCCCTCACAGGTGCCAAGCTCAGCATTTGTGGCATTGCAAAATTATTTTGGGGAAGGAATCCATCGAGCCAGACAGGTACCACGCCAGTTGTGTGCCGTATTATTTGGGTTGGTTAGAAGATAATGGCATGGGTCAGCCGAGATTCGTTCGAGGTCACAGAAGTATTGACGAGTATGCTGAAGCACAGGTTGAGTATAATCAACTGCACAAGAGAATTCGAGAGTGTGAAAGTGACCATCGAGAAATACAAGAAGCCCATCAGAATTTGATCGTGGAGTGGAAAGAAATGGCTGTTAGCGCCAACAACCGACTAGGATATTTGGAGCGGGGTCTAGTAGAGCTGGAAGGAAAGTTCATCAAAAGGATCGAGGACTGCCAAAACGCTGAAGGAAATGCAGGCGGACATCTGGCCCGAGCCTAGTTACTGCTAGGACTACGCGAGTTGGTGGAGCTGTTCGAGGGAGACAAGGATTCCAAATCTGGGGAAGGTCCTTCTTGGACCAAGTAGTTAGGAGTCCTTTATTTTGCCTTAATGATGTAATAAGGCCAACGGCCACTAGTGACATTTATTTTCTGTTAGTTAGAGTCGTTTTGGATTCGTCTTATTTTTAACAATAAAATGAGGCATTTAGCATTATAAGTTCTCCGAAACTATTTATCGCTAGGCCTACCTCGGGCACAATGAGGCACCAAAATTAGGACGCGATTTATATTCGCGCACAATGTGTTTAAATACTGCAATACTTTTCTCTCAGAACCCGTGCTAACTTGTTACCTTTTTTGTTTTTCTTTTATTTTTACTCCCCTCCCCAAAGGTTAGTTCGTGCATTCTGGCACCATCAACATACTCCACAAGATCCAAGGGCCCTCTACCTCCTCCTCCTCCGAGTCTTGTTCGGAACAAGAACAAAGGTAGAATGGGAGATACAAGCGCCAGAAAGGAGATCAAAAAGGAGAAAACTTCCCAGGGTACCCCAATTTCTAAGGGACCTGCTGCTCATCTTGAGCAAAAATTGCTGAAATTCCAGGCAGAATTGGACCAAGTTTGGAACTTGGCAAGCCTATCATTCACTCTTGCTGCTGCTGATGTTAACACCCAGAATCCCGCACCTCCACAAAACACCCCACAACTACAGATACAACCCACTCACTGCAACACACGTCACACTCCAAATAACACTCCATTACTCATTCCCTAGCCACTGAACACCACCAACGACCATCTCCACAACACTTCTATTTTTGTGGATAGTGTACCCCACTACACCCAACCAATCTCGAATGCACCTGAGTCTGATGACAAGGACTCCCTCATCAGGAACTTAGCTGCATAGCTCAAGAAATTAACCAGCCGAGTTCGGGGCGTGGAAGGTAACAAGGGCATTGAAGGATTGAATTACGAGGACTTATGCATTCAACCAGATGTTGAACTTACGGAGGGGTACAAACCTCCCAAGTTCAAAATGTTTGATGGAACAGGGGATCCCAGAGTCCACCTGAAGACCTATTGCAATAAGCTAGTGGGGGTCGGAAGAGATGAGAAGATCTGTATGAAGCTCTTCATGAGGAGCTTAAAGGGAGATGCACTATCCTAGTACATCAGTCAAGACCCCAAGAAATGGACGAATTGAGAAGGAATGGCATCAGACTTCATGGATATGTTCCGGTTTAATATATAGAACGCACCAGATGTATTCTACATACAGAATTTGAAGAAGAAACCCATCGAAACATTTTGCGAGTATGCTACTCGTTGGAGGTCAGAAGCTGCAAAGGTCAGGCCGACCCTAGAAGAAGAGAAAATGAATATATTCTTTGTCCGAGCTCAGGATCCCTAATATTAGGAGAGGTTGATGTTGATTGAGGGTCAAAAGTTCTCTGATATCATCAAACTCGGAGAAAGAATCGAAGAGGGCATCAAGAATGGTATGGTTACAAATATTGAAGCATTGCAAGCCACCAATAAGGCTTTACAAACTGGTGGCGCGTCCAAGAAGAAAGATGTAAGTGCCGTGATGGTCGCACAGGGAGCCAAATCACCACCAAAATACCACACTTACCCATTACCTCCACTTACATATCAGCCTATCCCAAATTACCAAGCACCCGCATTCTCCTATCCACCTCCCGTTTACCAGTCCTCTCCACCTCTCACATATCAACCCACCTCACCCAAATACTCTCAACCAGCACCTGTTACCAAGCTTATAATGCTCAACCCTCTCACTATCAATCACCACCCACCCGTTAAAATTTTCCGAGACCCAAACCAAATTTTGACCATAAACCTCCCAGACAATACACGGCCATCGCAGAACCAATTGACCAGTTATATGAAAGACTTAAAGCTACTGGTTACGTCACTCCTATCCCAGCAAAAGCTCGAGAAAACCCCTCCCAGTGGGTCAACCCCAACAAGACTTGTGCGTATCACTCTAGCATGAAAGGACACACCTTTGACGAGTGCTGTTCATTGAAAGATAAGATTCAGACCCTAATCGACAATAAGGTCATTGTTGCAAAGGAGCCCACTCCTAATGTTCTTAACAACCCCCTGCCTGACCACAAAGGAGGAGACACTCATATGATCGAGATCGAGGATGATTGGGACCCTAAAAGGTCAATAGGTTTGATTGCTGAAGGGGATGAACCAAAGAAACCAGCGGTTACCCTTAACCTAATTGTTGTGCAGAATCAGCCTTCCAGGGACGACAAAGTAAATATGTCTATACCTTTTGAACTTGAAGTGCCTCCTTCTGCGAAGGCGTCCGGGCCAATCGAAGTTGAATTTGGAGTTCCAAAGGCACCTACACCCTTTGAAGTTGTTGTATTACCACCAAGGGTGGCTATTCCGGTGGCAATGACTGACATGACACCATTCCACTCAAATGACATACCATGGGATTACACTGCCGAAGCTAGGAGGAAAGGAAAGACAAAGACAGGAGAAAAGATTGCCGCACAAGGAATGACTAGAACAGGGAGGGTCTATACCCCAAAGCACCTAGCTGAGTCCCGTAAGCAAGCCCCGGGGCATCCCATTGAGACAGGACCCGACGATCTTTAGAGGAAAATATAGGCTAAGGAATACTCTGTCACTAAACTTTTGAACAAAACACCAGCACAGATATTTATCCTGGCTCTTCTGCAAAGTTCAGACGCCCACAAGAATGCCTTAATAAAGTTACTGAGCGAAGCCTATGTACCTAACAATATAACCGGGGGTGAAATGGCGAATATGGTGGGGCAAGTGCTGGAGAGCCACAAAATAACCTTCCATGAAGATGAGTTACCGCCAGAAGGTTTGAGTCATAACAAGGCACTGCACATCGCCGTGCAATGCAAAGATTATTTTATCACTAGAGTCCTAATTGATGGAGGATCAGCCTCAACATCTGTCCACTTGTGACTCTCAAAACTTTGGGGAAAGGCCTACACGAGATCAAAGATGGTACTATCAATGTAAAAGCCTTCAACGGGTCCCAGAGATCTACTATTGGAGAAATCAGCCTTTGCTTGCAAATGGGGCAAACATGGTTCGACATCGAATTCCAAGTGATAGACGTCCAGGCATCCTATAACTTGCTGTTAGGATGCCTCTGGATCCACGCTGTCGGATCCGTAGCATCGACCTTGCATCAGGTAGTAAAGTTCGAATGGAATCACCAAGAGGTGATCATTCATGGTGATGGTAGTAACCCCATATATAGTCGCCAGACCATCCCAATGGTCGGGGGCAGAAGGAAAATAGGTGAAGAGACATACCATCACATCGAAAGGGTAAACGTTGTAGACAAAGACAAGTGGTGGGACAACAAGATCGAAAGTATCCTGAATTGGTGACGGTACGAGCCTGGAAAGGGACTCGGTAAGAATCTTCAGGGGATCACTAAACCCATCAAACTAAAGAAGCATGGAACTACCTTTGGCTTAGGGTATGTTTATACTTGGAAGGAATTCCAGAACTGGTCGCCACCATGGCGGGGCCCCTACTATCCATTGGAGTTTCCGATACCTAGCCTGGAGCAGACCTTCCAGCCAGCAGATACTATATATAGGTCAGAAGAATATCAAGCGTTGGTAGTTGTGAAGAATTTGTTCATGGAGGATGATGACATGGATTGTTGTGTTCTTTTCGAGGAGGGGGAGGAGGAAGGCCCTTCCATGCAAGCTGTGAAGAGAGGAGACCACCTCAGCAATTGGTCAATTAGGACCGTCAGGGCCCGAAAGGCTTCGGGTAGCAAGGCTAAACAGAAGCACCATGCATTTCATTTTATTTTACTTGTTGATTTCCTTTCCGCATTGTCGTTAATTTTAAAAAGAGCTCCGATGTTTCAAACAATTATGAATTTAATCAAAAGCATTTTAGTTTATCATATGTCTCGCACTTATTATTTTCTCTATCATTCACTCTATTTTATACAGTATTACTATTACTTATCTTGACGACGAACCAATGACTGTGACTTGCATCGAGACAACGCAACAAAAGGACATAGACTCAGAAGAAGATGAAATACCTGAAGAGGTCGTCAGAGAAGTTAAGGATTTTGAGAATAGACCTAAGTCCAACCTAGAAGAAACTGAGGTCATTAATTTGGGAAATACAGAAAATGTCAAAAAAACACGCATCAGTGTTCACTTGTCGCCATCAGAAAAGGAAGAGTATACGAAATTTTTAAAAGAATATGAGGACATATTCGCCTGGTCGAATGATGATAGGACTGGTCTCAGCACATCCATTGTAGCTCACAAACTGCCAACAGGTCCAACCTGTCCGCCGATAAAACAAAAGCTCAGGAAATTCAAGCCCGACATGAGTTTGAAAATCAAAGAAGAGGTTACTAAGCAAGTCAAAGCCAAGGTTCTTAGAGTGGTAGAGTATCCAACATGGTTAGCCAACATAGTGCCAGTACCAAAGAAGGAAGGGAAGGTTAGAATCTGTGTCGACCACCGGGATCTCAACCGGGCCAGTCCCAAAGATGACTTCCCCTTGCCAAACATACATATTCTTATCGACAACTGCGCCAAGCATAAGTTGCAGTCTTTTGTTGATTGTTTCACTAGGTATTATTAGATATGGATGGATGAGGAAGATGCAGATAAAACGGCTTTCATCATGCCGTGGGGAATGTATTGTTACAAAATGATGTCATCCGGGTTAAAGAACGCTGGCGCCACATACATGAGAGCCATGACTACTATCTTCCACGACATGATACACAAGGAGATCAAGGTATATGTGGATGAAGTCATCGTCAAATCCAAGAAAGCCATTAATCATATGGAAGAACTGAGAAAGTTCTTCAACAGACTGAGAAGGTATAGCCTAAAACTGAATCCCACCAAGTGTGCATTCGGGGTTCCTGCCGGAAAACTACTGGGTTTCATCGTGAGCCTTCGAGGGATAGAATTGGACCCATCAAATGTCAAGGCCATTCAATAATTTCCACCACCAAAGAAAAAGAAGGACGTGATGAGTTTCCTAGGGAGACTCAACTATATCAGCCGGTTCATAGCTCAGTCCACAGTCATTTGTGAACGCATCTTTAAAATGCTAAAGAAAGATGCTGCTACTAGATGGACCGACGGTTCTCAGAAAGCCTTTGATATAATCAAGGAATACATGTCAACGCTGCCAGTCTTGGTTCCTCCCGAGCCAGGAAGACCTCTATTACTTTACCTTGCGGTATTGGATGGAGCATTCGGTTGTGTCCTAGGACAACATGATGAAATGGGGAGAAAGGAGCAAGCCATCTATTATCTCAGCAAGAAGTTCACCCCGTACGAGGCCCGATATTCTCTATTAGAGTGCACCTGTTGTGCTCCAACTTGGGTAGCTTAGAAATTAAGGCATTATTTTTGTGCCTACACTACCTATCTCATATCCAGGATAGACCCGCTGAAATATATTTTCCAGAAGCCTATGCCCACTGGCAAGCTTGCCAAGTGGCAAATCTTGTTGAGTAAGTTTGACATTATTTACGTGACTCAGAAAGCAGTTAATGGACAAGCCATAGCAGATCACCTTGCCGAGAATCCCATTGAAGGAGAATACAGACCACTGAAAACGTATTTTCTTGACGAGGAAGTATCGTTTGTAGGAGAAGACATTGCAGAATCCTACGATGGTTGGAGGTTGTTTTTCGACGGAGCCGCAAATTTCAAAGGATTCGTCATAGGGGCAGTCCTAGTATCAGAAACCGGCCAGCATTACCCGGTATCTACCAAGCTCAGGTTCCCTTGCACAAACAACATGGCTGAATACGAAGCTTGCATCCTGGGACTCAAGATGGCCATTAATATGAACATTCAAGAGCTGCTAGTGATGGGGGACTCAGACCTGCTCATACATCAAGTTTGAGGAGAATGGGCCACCAAAAACTCCAAGATACTTCCCTATTTGCATCACATACAGGAGTTGAAGAAAAGATTCATAAAGATGGAATTTCAGCATGTCCCCAGGATTCAGAATGAGTTCGCTGATGTATTAGCCACTTTATCATCCAGCATTCAGATGCAAATTTCATTTATCCCATCCCAGTAAGGATTTATGATCAGCCGGCTTATTGTGCTTATGTTGAGGAAGAAGCAGATGGAAAACCATGGTTTCGCGACATCGAAGGTATTTAACAACAGGGAAGTACCCAGAACTTGCCAACGCCACTCAGAAATGCACACTTCGGAGATTATCCAACAATTTCTTTCACAGTGGGGGAATCCTGTATATGAGGACTCCCGATTTGGGTTTGTTAAGGTGTGTCGAAGAAAAAGAAGCAACCAGACTATTGGACAAAGTGCACGCAAGGACCTGCGGGCCACACATGAATGGTTTTGTCTTAGCAAAGAAGATACTCCGAGCAGGTTATTTTTGGATGACTATGGAAACAGACTGTATCCAGTACGTTCGCAAGTGCCATCGATGTCAGATACATGTAGATATGATAAAGGTGCCTCCAAATGAGCTTATTGCAACAAGCTCACCATGGCCATTCGCCGCCTGGGGAATGGACGTCATCGGACCTATCGAGCCTGCCGCATCAAATGGGCATAGATTTATCCTGGTGGCAATCGATTATTTTACTAAATGGGTTGAGGCAGCATCTTACAAAGTAGTGACTAAGAAAGTTGTGGCAGATTTCGTCCGTAATCGTATTGTTTGCCGATTTGGGGTGCTAGAATCAATCATCGCTGACAATGGTTCCAATATCAACAGCGACTTGATGAAAGTAATGTGTGAGGCATTCAAGATCAAACACAAGAACTCTACAGCCTACAAGCCTCAGATGAATGGAGCTGTAGAGGCAGCCAACAAGAATATCAAGAAGATACTAAGGAAGATGGTCGAAAGTCACAAACAATGGCATGAGAAGTTAGCATTTGCCTTGCTGGGATACCGCACCATGGTCCGCACATCAACCAAGGCAACTCCCTACATGTTAGTTTATGGTACAGAGGCGGTCATTCCCGCCGAGGTAGAAATTCCTTCCTTGAGGATCATACAAGAAGTAGAGTTGGACGACGCAGAATGGGTAAAGGGTCGCTACGAGCAGTTAGCCCTTATATATGGAAAAAGGATGAATGCAGTTTGCCACGGTCAGTTGTATCAGAACAGAATGTCCAGAGCCTTCAATAAAAGAGTTAGGCCAAGGAAGTTTACATCGGGGTAGCTGGTGTTGAAGAAGATATTCCGCATCAAGATGAATCCAAGGGGAAATTCTCTCCCAACTGGCAAGGTCTGTACATGGTTCACCGGGTTTTAACTATAGGAGCCCTTATTCTTGCATAAATGGACGGAGAAGTATGGCCAAAGCCAATCAACTCAGACGCAGTGAAATGATATTATGTGTAACAACTATGATTTCTTTATGATGTAATTTGAACTATGCCTAACCTGATTCCCCTTTAAGAGGGGATATGTAGGCAGCCCTATGGGTTAGATCACAATTAAATAAAATTTTCATCTCCCCCTATTATTGGAACTGGGGCAGAATTTTGAGGAGGACCCTCAAAATTCCGAAGATGGTCTTCAGCCGCTCATCGCCAAGGATGTCACCTCAGTAAACTGGGGCAGAATTTTGAGGAAGACCCTTAAAATTTTGAAGTCGATCTTGCATTCGTTCAGCGCAGCCGTCAGAAATGCCAGCCCAGTAAACTGGGGCAGAATTTTGAGAAAGACCTTCAAAATTTCGAAGCAAGAAAGGTTGCAGTGCTCTGAACCGCGTTGCAGTTGTTGGTTCATCTAAACAAAACTATTTTCTATTACGTTATATTTGTTAAATCATGCATAACTATGATAGCTGCTGTTTAGCAATGCTACCCCAATGACACGCAACGCCGGAAGCCACGGGAAAATGAACTAACCTTTCCCCTTTACAAAACTCACGATTTTCTTTGGATGCAGGCACCCAAGTCACAAAGTTACCAAACATGTTACGCAATCGCATTGAATCATCGCACCTATTCACATTTTCTATCCGCACACAATGGCCCCAGCAGCCACAATATCACGATCAGCTATAAGCTAAGAATTGTTTCTTACTATTCGTTTTTATCTAAATTACATAATGCTACCTTTCTGCCTTCCGAGACTAAGCATTGTCTTCATCTGCATTGTCCTGCATTGAATAAGGTTACCTTTTTGCCTTCCGAGACTAAGCGTTGTCTCCATTTGCAGTTCCTGCATTGCATAAGGCTACCTTTCTGCCTTTCGAGACCAAGCGTTGTCTCCATCTGCATTACCCTACATTGCATAAGGCTACCTTTCTGCCTTCCGAGACTAAGCGTTGTCTCCATCTGCATTTCCTGCATTGCATAAGGCTACCCTTCTGCCTTCCGAGACTAAGCGTTGTCTCCATCTGCATTTCCTGCATTGCATAAGGCTACCCTTCTGCCTTTCGAGACTAAGCGTTGTCTCCATCTGCATTATCTGAATTGCATAAGGCTAACTTTCTGCCTTCCGAGACTAAGCGTTGTCTCCATCTTGCATTATCTACATAAGGCTACTTTTCTGCCTTCCGAGGTTAAGCTCTACCTCCACTTGCATGGCGGAAATATTGCCACCTTATCTTTCTTACATGGCTAAAATATTGCCACTTTTACTTACGTCCTGCAATCGGCTGAGATATCGCCATTTACATTCTTTTGCATCGGCTTAAATATTGCCAAACTTTATTTAAATTCTACGTCGGCTGAAATATCGCCATTTACATTCTTTTGCATCAGCTGAAACATCGCCAAACTTTATTTAAATTCTCTATCGGTTGAAATATCACCATTTACACTTTTTGCATCATCTAAAATATCACCAGACTATTATTTAATTCTCCATCGGCTGAAACATCGCTTGTTTATTTAAATTTATGCTGAAATATTGCCATTTACGCTTTTGCATCGGCTGAAATATCGCCAAATCTTGCATTTCATGGGCTGAAATATCGCCAAATTGTCCAAAGGCGTCATCGTTCGGAGGCATCATCTTCATGGCCCGAGAACACCATGTCATAGCCCGAGGACCCCACTTTATACCTTGCACATCATTATTCAAAGGCATCATGGTTCGAAAGCACCATTATCATGGCCCGAGAACGTCATTCCATAGCCTGCGAATCCTTTAATTTCATGCTTCATGGCCCAGGACATTATGGTCTGAGGACGTCATCCTAACCATCCAAGGACAGCATTCATGGTCCAATGGGAACTTGCATTATGTTTTAGTTTACGCACAATATACGCCTGTATTGCTCACTTGCAGGCACACTGCCTAGCAACGGCCATCTCAGCAGGAGCGACCTTGTTCCAGTCCTCGCAGCCGATCAATTTCAAAACACCTCTTGCTTCCCCCAAGCGTCATGTCCATCCTTTCAAATCTCCATCAGCATGTAAAACTAGGGATATGTAGGCAGCGCATAAATCGGAGCTCGATCAAACTCTTTTCAAACCACCGCTTCCGGTCAAATATGTCATCATATCTTTACCCGACAACTCTTTCATCCTTCCCGGGTAAAGAGGGAAAGCTGTTGATACCCAATTTTTTTCTAAGTATTTTTATACCTAAATATTTCCAAAATAACATATTGGTGCATATATAAGCACATCCAAGAGTTTTGACATTTTTAATGATTTTTTAAACTAATTTATTGCCTATTTTACACAATAAAATCCAATAATTATTCCCATAACTATCATTTTTGGTGAATAATTCATTTTATTTTC
>MU783061.1:6372-19444 GCA_026770625.1 Nicotiana glauca | reverse complement strand
CAAAGCCTATCTCATCTCTTGGGTTTCTTACGAAACCCTAATCTCTGAGGTTCCTTCGATTTATTTTAGATCTGTTCTGGATCTATGTGTGTGTGAACCTTTTATGCGTTTTTCTCAAAGATTCTTTAATGTTTGCTTTCAGAAACTCCATTTTCTCAACCAGGGTTTCATGTTATTCTATCTCGAACATCTCTTCTCTAAATCTGGACATGTTTTTACTGTGTTTGTTTGTATTATCTTCTATCTGAACTCGCATGTTGAAAACCCTAATTTTCTTGGGGATTTTGTTTGAGTTCCCTGGTCTGTTTGTTAGTGTTGGTTTGATTCACTTTATTTTTATCTGATTTAGCATGTTAAAAGCCCTAATTTTGGGATCTTGTTTGAGTTTTTGTTTGTTATTCACTTGATTTACCCTCTCCTATATCTGATTTAGCATGAGTGAAAACCCTAATTTTGGGGTTTATCCGGGATTCTAAACCTGTTTCGTTTGTTTGACTGCTCTAAACTCGTTTGTTTCTCGAAAACCCTAGTTTCTTTGGGGACTATTCAATCTCTTTTTGTTTGTGCAACTCGTTCGTTGAAATTGCAGTATGCTTCCATTCTTTTGACTATTTCTTTTTGGTTATGAGTTCTTTGCATACTTCTGAATCTTTTGTCTATTGTTAAGCACTGAAACTTGACTATCATGCCCTTTAGTTACTACTACATACTATTATTTTTCCACAACTTAGCCTTACATGCCTAAGACCATGCATTCCTTTATGTGTTAAATTTCCCTCTCAAAGTAGCCCTTAATTAGGAGCTGACTTCAAATCTCTTTGTGTGATTCTGATTGCACTCTTGTGATTGATTCTTTCCTTATTGTAATGATTTCCCTGCTTCTCAGACCTGTTTGAATGCTTGTATTTAAATATCGACCCCTGCCTTACCTACTCAAGTTGACGGATTCCCTTACCTTGATTATATTAGTATTGGGTTCTGATAGACCTTTCCTTGATTAGAGTCTAATGAACCTAGCCTCTATTACCTACTATATACCTGTACTATGCTGGAAATACTTCCTTATTTAGCAATTGCATGTTACCGTTTGATTTTAATTCCTTAATTAAAGGAAGTCTTTGATACTATTTAATTCTAATTGACACGTGTTCCCCTAATTATTATTGAACTGCAATCCTTACCTTATTTTCTGCCTGTTTTTACACTATAAATACTCTCCTCCCTTCTCTTTGAACACACACGAACACAGAACAATCTGAGTTCACAATTTACTTATACTCTCTCTCTTTCTGATACTTGCACTGTTGTGGACTGTGTTTGCTTTCTTCTACACTCTTTTGCTTCTATACTGGTATGTTTCAATTAGTTTACATGCCTCAACAACAATGTGTTTAATTCTGCCCATTTGTTTCTAGCATATTGTCACATGCTCCCCCCCCCCCCTTCCTTTATAGTGCAATATTGAATTATGTATTTAAATCAGTTGTTTGTCATGAATTTGATACTTTATGAATTCCCTTACCCTTTACCCTTTGTGTGTGAGGTGTGGTTCAGGGCATATTAGCACTCCAATATTGCTTTCTATGATCCTGAATTGGATTCATTGAATCCCAAACACAATCAATTCCCATCCCTTTTTCCCCTCTATGTGTCTGGACCCTGGATTTGAGTCTGATAGTGTCCTAATCACTATCCAGACTTTAGTCTGTCCTTCAAAAGGTCTGCTCCTAACTTGTTCAACCAAACAAGTAGTCAGGGGTATGCCAGCCTACCCTGTGGCTAGGTATGACCACCACCTGTCATGGCTCCCTACTTCTCTTTCACTTTGCACTTACTCTTAGCTATAAGGTCTGTCTCTCTCTTTCAAGCCATGCTTTGGGAACCCTGATTTCCCTCTGAACTTGGATGCCAGAGAGCTGGCTCTTCCACATTGCACTATTCTAATGCTAATGGTATCCTGGGTGTAAACAATGCCTGGAATCTCTGAGATTCCTTGGAACTTTGAAACACCTTGGATAAACAGAAGGCTTTGGAAATTTGAATCCCGAAAATGGCTCAATCGCATGTTACCAGACATTAAGGTTGAATTAGACTACTCGAATCTAGCTGTTAGCTTTTGATGTATCTTTTAATTTCAAGTATGATTCATTGGTTTGTAATAATTTTGTATGAAACTCGGGGATAATAGTGAAAGGGTGTGGGAGGGGTCTTTACTTTTCCTGCATCCAAGGGGTAGAAATCATGACTTAGGATTTTATTTTTTATCAAACTATAAATTCTTCCTATAGGGTCTTTAATACTGATTCAATCGCATAGATACCATGCCTATAGGATTTAACGCTTAACTTTACCTCAAAAAATCACCTAGAAAGCATGCTTATAGGATTTAACACTCGTGTTTCTGTAATTACACATATAGAGGTCATGCCTATAGGCTCTTGCATTTCTGCATACACAAATGTCATTAGGCAAACCGTTTAGGCTTAATAACAAAGTTGCATATAGATATCGTGTCTATAAGACTCCTATTAATGTCATGAAAGAGTGTTAAAATCAGCAAACCTATAGAAAACATACCTATAGGAAATCTCGTCCTTAATAGCCTCATTCGTTTCTAAAGCAAAACCAATCGCTGAGACTCGTATCTATCTTTACTACAATCGGTAAACCCTTTCTCATAATCAATCTGCACTTTCCTGAAGCTCGTGAATCTTTTGATCAGTCTACATCTTTTCTGAAACAACTGGTAATTCTTTTTTCTAAAAGCAGTTTGCATCTTTTCTCTTTGTTAAAACTGATACCTCTTTTCTCTAAAATCAACTTGCATCTTTTCTGAAATTACTAGTAACTCTTCGCATCTTTTCCTAAAATTAATAGATCCTACGCCTAGTTTTATTTCAACACATAGACAAAGGGTTGGCTAATTAATTAATTGGGTCAGTTCCTGGCAACTGTATCCGAGTGGCCTAATGTAGACTTTCTGTCTAAATGCATGTGTTGAACCAGCCCGCTCACTGCTTAATTTTAATCTAAAATCAAATCAGTACTTGTCTTGTTTGACTTCTGGGGTTAATTTGAGCCTTGTTTGCTTGTTTGTTCTACCTACTTATTTGATACTTGTTTTGAATGTCGAGCTAGAATTTTATCCTTTAAACTCCATAAAGGCCTCCATCCCTTTCTTTCCCCTCTAGGATTAGAAGTCCCAATACCCCGGGATTGATAGGATTGGGACGGGTAGTAGCATGCGATAAGTAAACGATACCATTCCGCGCTTTAATACCTTAACGTGGTGGGAAGGGTATACATGGAAATGATGAGTACACGATAACACTCCGCGTACAATTGAGTACCAGTGTTGTGCGAATAATCCATGTAATGTATAAACCTAGGACCCCACCCCCTTCTTTTTTATTTTGTTTAGCGAACTTTTCTGAATCTTTAAAGATATTGCATTTTCTGCTTCTCACATGATTTTCAGATTATTTGCACTAAGTACTTGACTTCTTCCCTCTATTTACACATTTTTACCAAACTGCTCCTTTCTAAAATTCAGCATTTCTTTTAACCTTTTGTGTTTCTTTTACTTGTTTATTTGCCCTTGCATTTAAAGTCATAATTGTAGCATGGCCGGGAACTACACTAGTGGATCTTGAGGGGTGTCTAACACCTTCCCTTCGAGATTATTTCTAGCCCTTACCAAGACTCTGGTTTTTCATCTCAATTCTTTCTTGAAAGTGTCCTAATGCACTATAATCATTAGGTGGCGACTCTCCAAACTCAAAAAATCCAATTCCCAAATGGGATAAGAGTTGTCTTCCCGAATATCATGAATCTGATTCCGCTGTAGGAAAAAAAGGGGGTGTCGACAGTTACAAAACAAAAACTTCAGCTCTAGAGCTAAACTTCAGGCCTAGCTACTAAAATACTGAAGTTTTGTGTGATTGTCTTTGCTACTTCAGCCCCTTGTGCTGAAGCACTTATAAAATAAAACTTCAGCTCTAGAGCTGATGTTTTCCGGTTTCTAAACAAAAACTTATAAAATAAAACTTCAGCTCTAGCGCTGAAGTTCGCGAGTTACAAAACAAAAACTTCAGCTCTAGAGCTGAACTTTAGGCTCGGCTACTAAAATACTAAAGTTTTGTGTGATTGTCTTTGCTACTTCAGCCCCGTGTGCTGAAGTTATGTGAAAAAGCGGGTACGCTTGCAATTTTTTTTGCAAAGCGGCCACATGTTAAAATGTGGCACAAAAAGTAGGTATAGATACAAATGCCCCTTGTAGTGTTAACTGGAGTAGTCTCTTTTATCTTTCAATTGGAGTATTATAATTTATTTTAGTTTTTATTACACATATTGGAAGACTTAGAACAAAAATTAAATTATATGAGGGCGCAGAAGTGATCTTGGTGCTTGAGTGGCGAGTTCCGCAAAAGCGGACCCTTTCCGCATCAGCAGGTTCGCAGGAGCGTATGTGTAACCGCAGAAGCGGATAGTGAATCGCAAAAGCGGAAGCTGTGTAATTAATAAAAAATCGCATAAGCGGTCATTTGGCCGCATAAGCGGTCCCGCATAAGCGGTAGCGGGATCGTAGAAGCGAAAAGGACTGTGCACAGAAGGGTTTAAAGGGTTTATTTTATCCGCGAGTTCCATCATTTTCCTCCATTGTTGAGCGAGCTTGAGAGCTATTAACGGAATTTTTAGAGAGTTTTGACTGGGAATTCATCAGAGGTAAGTTCTATGCCCTAGAAGTATGTTTTATTGTTAACATGGTTTTTCAAGACTAATCGATTGACGTTGTAAGTGAGTTCTGATATAGACATTAAATCAGGATAAGTGAGACTCTTTTTGTTATAAAATATTTTTGTAATCACCCTAGTATTTTTTTGATTTTATCTATCACCAGGAACTCCCAACATCTACTCCAAAATCACTAGGTAATCAAGTATTTTCATGATTTTCCTCAATGAGCATATGAGAATGCATCGCCGAGGGATTTGGATTTAAAAGGCTGCAAATTGAACCCTTCTAGCAGTGTTAGCTGGAGTAGTCTCGTTTATCTTTCAATCGGTCTCCTAAACTTTACCGAAATGGTCATGGAAATGGTATTATTTGGTTGCCCTAACCTAGAGTGCTTGGAACTGTGTAGTGTTTCTGCCATTCATCGTTTGGAAATCAGTTTTGTGATGCTGCAAAAATTGATCATACGAGAGTACCTATATGAGCTTGAAATATTAGTCCCCTATATTCAAAATTTGTAGATTTTGGGGATTTGCCTTTATATAAACTTGCAGCAGAGAAATGTAGATTCACTTGTTACTACAGTCCTTGATCATTTCGATGATAGAGAAGACGACTTGGAGGAGGAGTGCAACTATTTCAAGGATCTTCTTCACGATGTTGCTCATATCGAGAATCTTAAATTGGGTTCCTGGTGCATTGACTGCTTGTCCGTACTGGAGTCGAAAGGGTGACAATCTCCACCATCGAGCCGAAAATCCTTAAAATTTGATGTAGACTTAGAACGGGTGGATTTCCCTGGAATTTGCATCTTCTCCGGCGTAATTGGATCTTGAGAAGCTGGTCATTGGCTGGTACAGTCTCGAACCAAGAGACCTACCGTCAAAGTGCACAAATGAGGATGAACAGAGCAGGAGGTTTGAGACACATAATTTTAATTGTTCATCGCAACAAAAATACTTTCAGCAGTAATACAATAGTTGTTAGACGTCGTGGTAACAACCTTCGATCCGAAAAATTCTTGCAACAATAAATAGTGTTATTGTCAAAACTTAACTTAAATATGTTGATGCCACAAATTATATTTTGTTGTTAAAAAGCCATATAGTTGTGTCTTATAACACTAGTGAAAGATGGCCCGTGCTAATTGCTATATCATGTCATGTGAGATTTTCTTTTGTCACGATCCAAAATTCCACCACAGGTGTTGTGATAGAACGTAGCTAGCGTTTGACCATATATCCCAAATTTATTTTGAAAAATTTGATTTGAGTGAAGTTTGGTTTGAAGATGAAAATGTGTTTGGACATACGTTTTCAAAACATATTTTCCAACTTTATTTTGAAAAAACATGTATATAATTTTCAAGTTTTGGGATTTTGGCCCAAATTCAGCTCAATGGCTGATTTTGAAATTTGAAATTTTTGATTTGGGATTTGGCCAAAATATGAGCAAAATTTATGGCCAAACATGAGTTTTGAAAATAAATCTCAAATTTATTTTGACAAAACTTATGGCCAAACGGGGCCTTAGTCTCTAAGACTAAGTAAGCCGATTAGAATAACAATTCAAGCCAATTTTTTTTATAAAAACCAACAGCGGAAATAATGATAGAACCTCCCAAGACTGGTAATACTGAGTCATGGACTTTAACTGAATACATAAAATGATCTCAAGGAAATCAAATATATAATATTGTTTAAATAATAATTGACAGTACGATAAAATGGAAAGACTCCAAGGGATCGCGACGACCAAGCAGCTCTACCTTGAATCCTCGTGATCACACTCTAACTTTGTCCGAGCCCGATATCTCCAATACCTGGGTCTGCACAAAAATATGCAGAAATATAGTATGAGTACACCATAGTCGGTACCCAGTAAGTATCAAGACTAACCTCGGTGGAATAGTGACGAGGTATAGTCAAGACACTCACTAATCAATTACCATGTGCAGTGTAGCAGTATATAATAATAATAATAATAGAAACAAATAGCAATTATATAAGCAACAAGACAACAAGAACACCATAAATATTACAACGAATAAGGATCACAAATACAACCAATCAATCAAGTTCCTCAAATATATGTCTTTCTAATGTAAGTACTTCAAGTACAAATCTTTCAAATATATGTTTTTCAATAAAAATCCTTAGAATATAATCCTTCCAAATAAATATATACTTCGAATATCCTCCCTTCAAATAAATATCTTTCGAATATTATTTTTTGAAATAAAAGTCACCTTGTAACACCTCATTTTATAATCATAAAAATAAGGGTCTCAACCCCCTTCATTTTTTCACAGCACCTCGTGCCCATATTTCTATGACAACTACTCACGTGCCAAAAATATCAATATATAAAAATTTGCACGATTAATTTACTTTAGAAATATTTTGAGTGAAAAAATGACATTGCACTTAAATTAAAGCAGCAAATAATCTACTCATTTGAATGTAAAATTTATTAATTTAAAACATAATTGTAACTTCTTTTATTTAAAACAACTCAGTCATCAAAAATCAGTAAAAATCAAAAATATAAATCTTCAAAGTCTCGTACTAAAAAATCAAAGGCAACACAATACAACAAGGAGCACAAAACACATAATAATAAAGTCAACTAGTACATCACAGAAAAATAATATAACCAAAGGCAAGTGCAACCATAGAAAAAAATATCAACAAAGGGCACTCCCGAGATACCATCTTGTAGTCCCAAAAGTAAATGCTCAACAGAGGATCTCTCGAGGTACCGCCTCATAGCCCCAAAAGTAAATACTCAACAGGGGATCTCCCGAGGTACCGCCTCATAGTCCCAAAAGTAAATATGTATGATAGAGGGATCTCTCGAGGTATCGCCTCGTAGTTCCAAAAGTAAATATGCATCAACAGGGGCACTACAAGTGCTTAAATATTACAACATTTCACAAGTTATACCTCAAGTGCTCAAATATCACAACATATCACAATTTACACCTCAAGTACTCAAATATTATAACTTGCCATAAAAATCAACAATAATATTATTCTCCACAATAAGGAGCTCACGGCACGACTCGGCCATAATGTGCCCAACATCTTAACGAAATATTCGGGAGTGAACAACTCAACCAAATAATATTTCGATTTTTGGTACTTTGCCTCAATATGATTCGCGGCCTTTATAATTCAATAATGAGTTTTCAACAACATGAGTTGAATGGTAATTCATCAAGAAACAACACCTCTGTTAAATCAAAACTTCAGAAAATAAATAGATTTATTCGTTTTATTAACTAAATTTTTCATTTAAATTATCTGTAGATAAAATTAATAAAGAAAGTATTTTCCATAAAAATGGCATCTCAAACAAACAGTTCACATAAAGGTCATGTATCAATCATCCCAAATTATCATATAAAAACAACCTCGGCAAATAAGGAACGAGGCATGAATAAGGGATTTAATAAGTTCCAACAATTTTCCAATTTAATGCAAAAAGGTGTCTACTAATTTTAACATATATAATTTGCACATATAAACCAAGTACGTACTCGTCACCTCGTGTACATAATTTTTCAATCATATAATTTTCACATAAGACTCAATACCTAAGGGGAAATTCCCCCACACAAGGTTAGGCAAGATACTTACCTTTACGGAGTTAGACCGATATTCCAAAATAGCCTTCTTACTTAAATTGACCTTCGGACAGCTCAAATCTATCCAAATTAATTGTATAACTTTATTAAAATTTATTGGAAATAATTCCGGATAGTAAAACGTCAACTTAAAATTGCACATTAAAAAGTCAACCAAAAGTCAACGCGAGACCTGCCTCTCAGAACCCGACATAATTTTTACGAAATTCGAACACCCATTCCGATACGAGTTCAATCATACCAATTTTATCAAATTCCGATAACGAATCGACCTCCAAACCTAAAATTTTCGTCTTTGAAAAGTTTTACAAATTTCTCCAATTGCTTCCATTTGATTCATTAATAATTGATGAAAATAACCATGGAATCATGAAGTATAATCACTTTTGGATATAGAACACATACCCCAATTTATATGGTAAAAGTTACTTAAAAAATCGCTTCAATCCGAGCTCCATAGCTCCAAATTTGTTAAAATAGCCGAAATCCCAAAATATAGCTTACGTCCAGGTAGGTCGCGTCTTTAAAATGTGATGTACTTCAACTTTTTCTCAACCAGAAATTACAATGAAAACTGCAGTACTAGGCTTCAGTAAATCAATCATAATATTTTGTATAAATGTCCAAATGATAAATGGTTTAACTTTATGAAAACTAGAATCCAAGTGCTACAACTTGCGTGTTTTACAAATATTCAGATTCCTTGTAGATTTTGGGATATAAGCTTCCAAAATAGGCTCCTCGCATTATAAATTTTTTGGAAAATTACAAAACAGCTTTACCAGCCTTCATTCAGTCGATCATAACTTTCTGTACAAATATCCAAATGATGAATGGTTTAACTTTCTAGAAACTATAATGCACTAGCTACAACTTTCAGGTTTTCCGAACTCTCCACAAATCTTCTATTTTCCAACTTTCGCCAAAATGCGCCGAATAGTCATACGGATTTCCAAATCCAAATCTGAACATGTGCTTAAGTCCAAAATCACTATACGAAGCTATTAAAATTATCAAAATTCTATTCCGGGGTTGTTTGCTTAAAAGCCAAATCTCCGGTCAAACTTTAGAAATCTTTATCCTTAGATTTCTATATTCCGTTGAATGGAGATAATTTGAGCTAGGAACCTTCGAATTTAATTTCGGGCATATGCCCAAGTCCCAAATCACAATACGGACCTACCGGAACAGTCAAATATAGATCCGGATCTATTTGCTCAAAATGTTAATCGAAGTCAAATCAGTTGAGTTTTAAAACTTTATTTCACATTTTAATCAATTTTTCATATAAAAACATTCCAGAAAAATTTACGGACTGCACACGCAAGTCATAATATATATTACGAAGCTGCTCGAGACTTTAAGTCGCTGAACGAGGCATAAATTCTTAAAACGACAAGTCGGGTCTTTAAAACTAGTAACCCCTTTTTTTCTATTTGTCCATACGATAGATAATTGATCCAATTTGAAGGTTATAAATAAGTTTTATAATTTAACTAGATGAGTTAACCCGTGCAAATGCACTTGAATAATTTAGCTCCACGTTTTTGCCTTCCCAATAAAAGCTTGTAGACAATCCCTAAAATCACAAAATTTAAGTATAAATATGACTGTTAAATTTCATTTAGTTCAAGTAACATTAATAGTTTGTACGTGCAATCATGTTGATTACTCTCCGTACAAACTTATGTCCAAGAAAACTAAATAGATCTTCAAAAGTCAATAAATATCTATGTTGGACCATTTGAAATAGAGAAATTTTCATAAAGCACTATCTTTTAGTAATAATTGGTCATCTATAAATACTATTTGTTATATTACGGATTATAGATACCTTTTATGTGGTTATAAGATGTAGTTGATGTATTTAAGCTATTATATTCATGAATACAGTAGCAAAAATAGGCGTGAATCAGGGAAGTTCAGCTAATCAGTTGTTGTATTCGAGTGTATTCGACTGTATTCATGAAGTGAAACATGGGATTACAGCTGGACAGATTATTGTACTCGACTGTATTCGACTGTATTCACAGCGTGAAATAGGGGATTACATTATTTTTAAAAGGAAAAGTGAATCAATTAACATAATATACTCTTAATATCACTCAACAAACTGAGTTATAACACACAAATTTTGTATTTTCAATTATAAAAAAGATTCTCAACAAAAAAATACCCCAAAACATAGCAATCTTTAAAAAAATTATATAATACATCTGAATACATAAATTTTATTATTAAAAAAAAAATTATGAATACATTCATGGCATATAGCGAGATAGTGAATACAATGAAATACATAGAATACAGCGGGATACATTGAAATACAATGAGAAAAAAGACAGTGAATATAAGGAAATACATAAAATACAACAAGATACATTAAATTACAATGAAAAAGAAGACAATGAATACAATGAAATACATGAAAATACATCAGCAAGAACAACATTAGAAGCAGGAAAACGACAGTGATAAGCCTTGACATATATTAACAGGAAAAGAAGACCCATCAGCAAGAACAACATTAAGCACAGACCAAAAGCTCATCGTGTTGAAACCCAACAAAGACTCTCCATAAATTTAGTTCGTCAAGCCCGTTGTTTATTATGCTTAAAATGGACTGAAATTCCTTTTTTATGGCAATCTTCTCCGCCAAGTCCCACAACAATTTTTCCTTTGCTGCAAACTTCCTCCTCTCCCCTTCCCCTGCGATATCGAGTTGTAAGCGACAATTTTTGGATCCGGAAGTGAAAACGTACTGTAGGAATATGCCGTTGCAATCATCGGATGCGGGAGCCGGAACAATTTCTGAAATGGGCTTTGCACAAATCCGGTGGAAGGAGGAGGAGATCGGAAATTTTAATGGGATTGGGAAGAGAATGAGATGTATCAAAGTAGAGAGAGAAAGAAAATAGTATAACTGCTTAGTGTATTTAGTGGTTTAGGGCTAGGAGGTAATCAAAATTAAATATTTTGCTATAAATCTTAAAAGGTATCTATAGAATATAATTTTTAAAATGGTATTTATTTAAAATAAATAAGGTGTTAACCTTTGCTATAGGAGGTAAAAATTCCTTTGAAATATACAAGTTTTTCGACTGTTTCTCTGGAGATTTTATCACATAAATTTTCCAAATTCCTTAAGAAGTTTCTTGGTTCATGGCCCAGTCAAATCCCTCTTCCTTTTCCAGAAAGCTGGTACATCCTTTTTGCTTGTATATTTTAATATGAAGCACAAAATTAGACGGTATCAAAGAGCAAAGTAAGCAAACCCCGCTTTTCTGCATTTTGTATTCATGGATTTACTGACTGCTGGCCACTGCTAACTGTAAACACAATTCTCTATTCTGATAACATCACCATTTTCACTCAAAAATACTCTGTTAGGGAAATAGCAGCAACATTATCAATACTTGCTACCAGAAACATAAAACCAATAAGGACACTTGAGCATTATAGGTGTTATTGCATCTTGCAATCTTAGCTGCCATGGTTTTCTGTATAACAAGGAGCAAGTTAACGAATGGCCACTCTAGAACAATTATTTGGTGCCATCTATGCTCATTCCTGCCAAAAATAAATTAATGTTTAACATGGAAAACGATGATGAAGAACATTTATACAATATGCAACTACAATATAACATTTATATGTTGCATCATATAAATGTTTACGCTAATCTCTTAAGCATAACATGGCAAGATAGTTAATAGGAGTAAGAAAGAACTTATTTCATTCATTAATAACTCAGTCTACCATGTAAACGAACCACTTGTTGTAACAAATTGTGATGTGATAAATTAAGTGATACTTGATATTATAACTCTGAGTAAGTGGGTAGGAAATCCGTAAGTGATAATTGTAAAATTTACATAAGGATTCTCAATCTCAAAGGAGTTAAATCCATAATAACTCCACTTTCTGCAGATCACACAAAGTATATTAGCATAATGATTTAGATTATGAAATGAGAAATTATACCAAAATCTTTCTGAACAATTGGTTACTCCATATATTACTATAGCATAGAAGTAGTGTAGAGGAATCTCCTAAGAAAATTGCCAGACTTATAAGATGTTTTCAATTAAAAATGAGAAGTATATAAAAGACGGTCCATCCTGTTGGGAATAAACCCCGAAATAAATAGTATTCACGGTATTAGTGATAAACGCAGAACACTAAGTTATGGTTAAATCAGTAAGAATAGAAATGCAGCAATAATGACACCAAGATGTTACGTGGAAACCCTTCTGAATAAGGGAAAAAACCACAGCCAGAAGAGCAACTGATATCACTATAGCGAGGAATTTTACACTGTGTAGTAACGAGTAAAAAAAATACTCCTAAGACCACTACACCCTCAAAAACACTCTTTTGCTTTTTCCATCTCACTATAATATCTCTCACAATCTATTTTTCTTCACAAACTATTTTCTTATAGTTTATGGAATACCTTACTCTCTCTTTTCTCTATTTGTTGGTGTGTAGAAATGAGAGTTGAAGCACTTATTTTATAGCCAAAACCTTACCTACAATATTTGACAATTTCTACACCCATTTTACAATTTCAACAAGGTTGGCTACCAACCAAACCAAGTCAATAAAATTGGCTACCAATATTTGACAAACTCAACAAGGTTGGCTACCAAACCAAGTCAACAATATTGGCTACCAAACAATTTGAAT